>CM056995.1:237901179-238163679 GCA_029891345.1 Dryococelus australis | reverse complement strand
CTCATCGCCTCTGTGTGTAAATGCCATTTCACACAATCAAATTTTGTTTCAAATCACATCCCATTCTTATTGAATTAAATTCCTTGCACAACTTCTAACATTACTTTGACGTCACAACCGCAGCTATTTCCTTGCAAGAAATTGAACGATTCAATTTCCTTTAAAGATTTTTGTTTTTGATATGTTCTGTATTTTCTTAAATTCATTTTTACTTTCACCAGTTAAAATAGTTCTTGGTAAAATGCACTGATAAAAACGAAGTTATGTGAAAAGTATATATAGATTAAATAACAAAACACTATTTCATTACAACATAAACACAGAAAAATTGGACAGTAATTCAAATAGTGCAGTGCACTCTACATACGTATATAGTTTTCATTTAGATATTTTTATGCGGTTTTTGAAAACAAAAAATGTATATTTTCTAAAAACTGTTGCTGTTGTTTGTGGCTGAAATTAACTCAATTCAGACTTATTTGTTGGTTTACATCATCGTCCTTATATTGCCTTGTATCATCAGAATTTATAAAGTAAATTAAAAACAATAACTCGAGGAGTCTCTTATACACAATTTCCCCGCCAAAGTAAATCGACAGTCAACGAAGCTTTACAAGAAATCAGCATCTCTTTATCTGAAATACACTATTATGCCACAAACGACTGTGACCTGTAAATTATTTATTTCCTTCGTTTCCTCTACATATTCGGTTTTAATATCAAGCGTTTTTCTTTTAATATAAAGAAGTCACACGTAATACGATGTTCAATTGTTTGTTGTTTTCAAAACTATCTTTAGTATGATGTTATTAAAAAGTGATTATAAAGTCCATTTTACAGTGTGAAAAGTCTGCCAAAGCTTTCAAGTTTTCAGTTCAATTTTTATCGGACAGATTTCTTGGATGTACATGTGAAACGATTCTTGCATTCCGATTAAATTTATTGAATTCAATGAAATATTTGATTGTGTGAATTGAAGTGCAACTTACCAACTCGGCATGCCGCCTCTTTACATTTTCAGTTGTACGTCCTTCGACAACTTTAAATGTCGTGCACGGATGTTTTCGCACCTAAAAATGTATCGTCAAAACGCCCGACATTTTCGCTTTGTAAAACATACAAATGAAAAACGTAAATAGAGAACCAAAACTGGTCGTATGTGGACTGTTTTTTAAATGCTGTTCCTCGGTGGACACTATTCACAAACGATGTGTTGTGAATATTCGTCATGCGGGAATCGCATAGTCCCGACAAACACAGCATGAAACGAGAAAAACCGCAACCACAACACAACATTTATATTTTCAACTAGCTTTTACCCTCTGCTTCGCGCGCGGCCCCACTTTAGGGTTCTCTACCCACTGAGCTACTGTGGCCCCACTATCGGGTTCTTTACCCACTGAGCTACTGCGGCCCCACTAATGGGTTCTCTACCTACTGAGATACTGCGGCCCCACTAATGGGTTCTCTACCCACTGAGCTACTGCAGCCCCACTATCGGGTTCTCTACCCACTGAACTACTGTGGCCCCACTGTCGGGTTCTCTACCCACTGAGCTACTGCGGCCCCACTATTGGGTTCTCTACCCACTGAGCTACTGTGGCCCCACTATTGGGTTGTCCCATAGACAAACCAGAAAGGAGAAAATTTTAACAATGCCTGTTTATGCAGTATTCCTAAGAAAAGTTTAATCCAGTACCTATGTACATCCCTAATCATCATTTTTGGAACCGTTTGAGATATATTCCTGGAATAAAAAGTAGCCTATGTCACTCTCTGGACCTCCAACTTTACCTGTGCAAAAAATCACGTCGATCCGTCGCTCTTTTTTGATGTGAAAGAAGGACAATCAAACAAACAAATAAACACACTTTCGCATTTATATAGTAGTAAGGAAGTGACTGCTCCTGCTCGAATTTACAGCCGGACAGTTTACTGTCACGACACTAAGAGTAGAATTTTTCGGAACCATATAGGAGACGCTGATTAACTACGATAGTTTCAAAGGCGGTGGGCAAACGCGACATTTGGAATACATGATCGTGACAGTGTTACCGCTAATGCATACAAAGGTAAAATTATTACTTTTAAGAGTTAAAAACAGTAATTTTCAAAGTATATTTTGTTAAAGCTGCGTATTTGCTACGGGTTGAGTATGCCGTTATCAGCTTGGACAAAGTTGCTGTCGATACACGTAACACGCGCTGACAGTCTTCGATGCACTTTATCACTGCGCTCCAACGATCTGCCCTCGTTGAACGCCAAAGAGGTCTCCCATTTTGCATCACGTACGTCTGGCAGACTGCACGCACGAAGCACTTTTGAAAACACTGCTTAAGATCTACTTGTACGCACTTTGTGTATTCTTCAACCTTACATAAAATTAATATTGCCAAGGGCCTCATCTCGTTAATCATGTGTCGGCCAAGAGAAACTGTAAAATTATAAGGAAATTAAATAATTTACAAATTTTGTCATTTTGACACTTTGATGCATTAAATAAGCAGAAAGCGAAATAATTAATTGAAGTTGTCACAAACGTTTACCCAAAACTTTGTATTCCACGTTAAGATATGGAACTACTTTCCATACATCGTTACCAGCTTAACTGGGCGCATGTTTCTCAGTGCACCTGTTAAAATATATGCAGGTAGGAACAGGGATTTTTTTTTCTAATGTTTATTTCAAAAGTGGTCACTTTATCGTGAACAGCCTTTAACATTCTTTATTGCAATACCATACGACAGTTGCAGCGCTGTGTTTCAGAGCATAAGTGTTCCCAATATTTTGATAACCATCTGTATACCTGAACATAACGATCATGCAAAGTTAAGGAAATGAGCTCAATGTTAAGTTAAATGTAGACCAGTATAATCTCGACGTAGCGTTTGCTCGTTTGAGTATTCGTCGCCTGTGAGGAGTCGTGGGGGCTCTTCCCACTGTTGACTGGGATGAGCGACGGCCGTGCGCCTCGAGCCGCCAGAAGCCTTTTATCTGCGGAACAATGGGCGGTGTTGACAACGGCGACAGCTCGCTCGGCACGTCTTTTCTTTCGTGGGCCGCCTCCGCTACCTTGTAGGGCTGCCTCCGGGCGGGTGTTGCCAACACCGCGGCGAGCGCGGTAGTACATCACTCACCAGTCATTCAGCTGCCTCCTCCGCGCACCGCCGCCCGCTCCGGTGTTGCCAAACTTATGCCGGAATACGACCAGCAAGACACCGCTGGCACGACACCACACTTGAAACTAAACAACCAGTGAAACGCAAGATAGGCATAGATCTGACGTAAGCCCGGCAATTCTGTCGTACGACCAGCAGTTTTGAATTAGAAATTATCTCTGTTCTTCGTCGTGTTGTGCGGCACGACGCACAGTGTGTACAACCTTGCAAAATGAAAGTGTATGATGAACTTTCCCTACAATACGAAATACATAGCTTAAAAGAAAACAAATTATGAAAATTATTGTATTTAACTCTTATAAATAATAATTTCAGTGGTCTGTAGTGAGTTTTTTTAAAAGGTAAGCAATTTCTACTTACAAACCCAACTTCCAACTTTGCTGACCCTCCACATGTATTTACCGTTTTATAATACCTAACATTAGTTACAAAAACGGAAACGAAATTAATGCAATAAAAATTAAATTGAACATTATTTAGAGAGTATATTGCAAATTATAACAAAGCTCCCGTTTTCTCGAACACTTTCATCCACTTTCCAAGGGAAAATGTACGGCTAGAGGACGCAAACGGAACGACTGCTTACCCTGCCGAAGGAACGCGGTCGAGCATGTGGCGTGTTGTTGCTTGCGAGTTCGATTCATCGCTAGTCACTCCCGTTTGTGAAAATAAATACTATAGGCTGTTCACGGTAAAATGAGCACTTTTGAAAGCCCTGCTTAAGATCTACTTGTATGCAAGTTGGGTATTCTTCCGCATGATGTAAAATTAACATTGTCATGGGTTTCATCGCTTTATTCTTGCTTTGGTCAAGTGGAACTATAACATGTATTATAAAAATAAGTATTTCACAAATTTGATCTCGTTTTTACACTCCGATGCATAAAAAACAGAGCGCGAAAGAAATGATTTAAGTTATCACAAATGGTTACCTAACACTTCTTATATGACTTTAAGATATGGAATTACTTCCCATCTATCGTTACCAACTTTACTGGGAGCATGTCACTCAGTGCACCCGTTAAAGTATATGTAGGCAGGGGCAGTGACTTTTTCGTAAGGTTAGTTTCAAAAGTGCTCACTTTATCGTAAACAGCCTTTAGATAGCAGCACTATGCGTGTACAATATAGAAGTTACGGAAACTCTGTTTCTCGAATCGGAAACGAGGAAACTCAGAATTAAAAGTGTTTAAAGTTAAGGCGAAAACTATAAAGGGTCAAACATTACCAATTTTATAGGGTAAGCATTGCTTACCTTGCGTCTATGGAATAAACATCACTGAATAATTTTACATTTATATGCATTAGCTATAAAACTTTATCACCATCATGTATTCTAAATTTCCCGTCTGCACACTGCCTTTGAAACTAGCGTAGTTAATCAGCGCTTTCTAAATGGATCCGAAAAATTCTACTCCTAGTGTCGTATCAGTAATCTGTCGGGCTGTAAATTCTAACAGTCACATTGAAAATGGTCGTGGTTGCGGTTTTTGTCGTGTCGTACTGTGCTCGTCGGGGGTATGTGATACCGACATTACACTCCATTTCATATAATTTCACTAAACATTGGCATTTATAAAGTCTGTTCACGACAAAGTGAGCACTTTTGAAATGAACCTTAGAAAAAAGTCACGCCCTTGCCTGCATATATTTTAACGGGCGGACTGGGTGACATTCACCCAGTAAAGTTGCTAACGATGGATGGAAAGTAGTTTCATATTTTAACGTCGTATAGGTTAAATTATTTTTTTTCGCTTAATGTTTTTTCTAATGCATCGAAGAGCAAAAATGAGCAGATTTTTAAATGTCTCCTTCCGCCACAGACGTTCTATCTATAAAGAAAACAATTTGTGTAAACAAATTATATGATCAATGCAGGATACCATTCCAACTTATTTAATTTTAGTTATGGCCAAGTTATACTGCTGGAGCTCTGTTTATTTAATTTCAGATTGATGGGGTTGGGAGTGACTCGTCTTTCACAATGTGGCATTGTTTTGCAGCTCTTCTTACGAGACGATCATTTTAAATCACGCCTTTTTTAATGGACCAGTGGAAAATTATGTTCGTGCGGAAGTAACATTAAAATTAGTATAATTTGTATAGTTTAACCTCAACTAAATACGAAAACGCGGTAAATTGGTTTTTCGTACCGATACGAATAATGGATGTACGTAAATATTTTTGGCCAAATTAACCTTACACTCGTTGGAATGTTCCATATAGTAAACGTGTTGATTTTTACACTACAAAACAGCGTTGAAATGGCGGTTTTATAGGCAACGAGCATTTCAAACATTGTAGTAGCCGTTTCGAAATACATTACATTATTTACAAAACACGCGTGCTTACTGTTTGTAATTTCTATTTGCAACTCCGTAACACAAGTTGTCATGCTTGGACACGTTTGTCTGCCACTGACACGAGATAATTTGCATAATCATTCAGTAAATACGACACTTCACCAGTTTTCCAATACTAATAAACTGCAGAACGAAAATAAACGATGACGCTTCATTACGGTACCTAAAATGGCGGACCAAGCCATACACGTGTCGATAATATTACATTTCACGCAAGAAAACGCACTAAAACGGCACCCCTACAACTTTTAATGAACGTAAATACAAAATCATTAACTACCGATAAAATATTCCGATAACACCATTAATGTACTCGCGTAAACGTGACGGAAGATTATATGCACAATGGCGTTCACAGAGTTGCAAACGTTTCGCTGATCGTAACTGTCCGCATACTCCAACATAATTGCCAAGCATATTTTTAAACCAATTCACTTAAAGCCAAATAAATAAATAAATACGTAAATAAAAAAATCGCACATTACTTTAAAAACATAGTTTATGCCATAAATAATGTAAGTATAATTTATGTTTTGAATAACATGTTTTAGTTCTTGAATAATATTTTCTTCCAGAATCATAATCAATATCGCCAACATAACCACATCCATTCCGCCAGAACTCATCAGCTGATATAATAATATGCTAAAGAGATCACTTACTGTTTACATGATGTGTAGGTTGGTCACAGTGTATATACAAATTTAGTCTACTTATATTAAATGTAGTATACAAGCGAGCGAGAGATTTGGGCAGCTGTTCGAGATCCAAATCTTTTGAAGTTAACACGTCTTTAAAATCAGACCGGCACATGGGTTATAGGCTGTTCACGGTAAAATGAGCACTTTTGAGGCCCTAGTTACTTATTTATTTCGGTCATGTGTTAACTTTTAACTATTTTTTTTTAAATAAATACTGCCATGTAAGTAATAAACAAATTATGTAGATTCCACTGCACTCGTAAGGTAACGGAGTGCAGTGCAGTGTAAGCCAAGCCCTCGTGGAACGCATTTGCGGCCCCGCCGCGTTTCTTGCACGCTCAGTGGACGTGCAGTACAGTACCGCAGCTACGTGTGCACTGGTACATATAAGCCAAGCCCTCGTGGAACGCTTTTGGGGCGCCGCAGCGGCGCCGCGTGGACATACTGCGATGTAACGTTTCCGGGATGATACATTCCGACACATATAATTTCCTGACCGATAACACAGTTGAAATAAACGAGGTTTCCTTCGGTCAGGCATACGACTACGATGCGAGTACGACCTCGTGGTGCGAGGCGAAGGAGGAGACCCGCAACGTGGGCGTGGGCGTGGGCGAAAATTTCCGGGTAGGATATCTGGCGACTCCGATGTGCAAGCGCTGATTTTGGTGCCAAACGAAAGGTCCCGTTCAGATCTGTCGATTTAATTCATAAACGCTAAGCATCAATTTCGTTACGTTCATTTCTTTCCTATGTCCCAAATAAAATAGTACCCGCTAACACAGAAGTATGGGCTATTCACGGTAAAGTGAGCACTTTTAAGGCCCTAGTCGCTTTTTTCTTTCTGCCATTTTGCACTCTTTAACCTCCTTTTTAAATAAATATTGTCATGTAAGTAATAAACACAGTGTGTTTATTCTACTGCACTCCGAGGTTAACATCTAAGGATAAAGTAAAATACATTTTATTGTCTATTATTACAAATGAGAGGGCTTTCAAAAATGCTCACTTTACCATGAATAGCCTATATACACGTGAAACCCACGGCCGTGTTTTCGGCACAGCTAGACCCCGATGTTTTTTAGACTGTGATAATATTGCTTGGTCTCGTGACGTGATATCGAAGTATCGAAGACAACTTGGTTAAAATACCACGTCATTTTAAAAATAACGCTCATAATGTTTTCCAGCGTAAATATTAGAATTTCAACTTAAAATCTCGATTCGTACGAAAGTTTCAAAAAGTTGTCCTAACGTAGGCTTGGTTTCAGCTATAATGTTTCTTGGAGTCATGGGCGTGACATGTTATAATTTCTTTGAAATCTTTCACTTTATTCACCTGCGCTAATGGTTACAATTTTTTTTACTATTTTCCTTTACCTATATCTCAAAAAGTTAAAACTGAAATACGGGTGAACCTTATAATAAAATGCCAAGAAATAATTCTTCATGACATGAACACATGCATAATTCCATTGAGTTGTATCATAAAGTATTTATTAGGTATGTTTAATTTTAAGATATATATATATATATATATATATATATATATATATATATATATATATTTATATACCTTTTAAATTGCAGTAACTCATAAAATTTATTTTTGAAAAGTAGTTTTTCTCTATTTTCATTTTTTTTTCAGGCTGTTATTACATATCACAACGAAAGATGATGTACAAACATTTAGGAAATAATTTTAAACTCTGGAACGCCTTATGTAGATAGATCTATAGATAGATAAATAGATTTTTCGGAAATAACTCCTAAGTTGTAACATTAAAATCGAGGCTTGTAATGGCGTTTAGGACTTATTGAAAAAATTTGTGGCCTTTTCGTCAGTTCCTTTCCATACATATTTTCTATTGTGAAGTGTTCTGGAGTAACGAATCCAAGATGTTGGGGACTTGTCCACCTTAACAGTCGAAGTCTTCACCGATGTGGTGCAGCGAGGTGAAGATGAACACTGTAAAATTTTTTCTAGTAAAATTCCTAAACTTTAATGGAAGTTTTAACCTATACAATGTATGGAAATACTACCGTATATTAGGCTGCAAATATAGGAATATTTAGCACCACTACAATGCATGATTGGTAACTTCACTACACGCTATTCACGGAAATCTGAGCACTTTTGAAAACCCTTCTTAAGATCTACTTGTACGCAAATTGTGTATTCTTATGCCTTATGTAAAATTGACATTGCCATCGACCTCGTCCCTTTATTCATGCGTCGGTTAAGTGAAACTGAAATAATTAGAAAAGAAAGTATTTTATAAATCTGCTCATTTTTACACTTCAATGCATACAAAAATGCAGAAAGCGAAAGAAATAATTTACGTTATCACAGAGGTTACCTGACACTGTTTATTCGGCATGGAACTACTTATCCTCCAACATTACCAACTTTACTGGGCACATGTCACTCAATGCACCCGTTTAAATATATGCAGGAAAGAGCAGTGACTTTTTTCAAAGGTTTATTTCAAAAGTGCTCACTTTATCGTGAACAGCCTTTATTAATTTGAGTGTTTCTTGAGCAAATGTAGGAACATTACCCCATGGTAATGTATGGGAGAAACCTTTACCAGCCGCTCGTTCCCACTATGAATATACACTGCTGTGGTACATTTTCGAAAAATTCTCACGTTGAAGCAACGACAAAATGCAATAGTGGGAGAAATGTATCTACGTCAATGTCGAACTGAGATTTGGGCAGCTCTTGGGAGCGACGAGGGTGAAATGAGGTGAGAATGGAGCACCGCCGGAATGCAAGGGCGGAAGAAACGGGAGTTCCCTAAGAAAGCCCGCCGACCAGCGGCATCGTCCGGTACGATTCCGACTTGCGAAAATTCGGGAGTGACCCGCTGCCGGGGATTGAGCTCGGTTAGCCTTGGTTGGAGGCGAGCAGTCTAACCGCTCAGCCACCGCCCGCCCTGGGTGTACACCAAGAAAACCCACTACCCATCGGCCAAACATACGAAAATGTTCGTGCATCTACTAGTATTCAAGTGGGGCCTTGTTCGAAATACTGTATGATCTCGCATGCTTTTGCACGATAATTTATGGAACCCACTGTGCTGACAGGAATGAAGAAAATGTGTTGGAATAGAGTGAGCAAAGCTTCTTGTTTGACTGGAAACGTCGGTTTGTGCCTCCCACATCGCACACCAGTATGAAGATGATGATAATTAAAGGGTGTTCACTGAGACGTAAGCACTTTTGAGGCCCTAGTTACTTTTATCTTTCAGCCATTTTTTTTTTATCATTTAACCATCTTTTTAAATAAATATGGCAATGTAACTAATAAACACAGTGTAAATATTCTACCGCACTAAGCTCTATGGCTAAAGTAATATATATTTATTGACTATTATTTCAAATGAAAGGGCTTTAAAAAGTGCACATTTTCCATGAATGGCCTATAATAAAGATGCAGGATTTTTTTATATAGACCAAAAAGTTTTGGTCTATGGAATTGTTTATGTTACGTTGATACTAGAATAAAATTAGGAAGTTAATGGCAAAGTATGAGCACCAGCACTCTATGTATATTACGACTTCAACGCAAAGCAACACGATTTTGCAAACACAAATAACTCATTGTCTTGATTTTGCGTCAGTTTTTAATTTCATTTTTGCTCAACTATAACGTCTGTCGCAAACTGCACGGAGCCAGGCAGCGGTCCGACCAGTGTAATAGTCGATATGTTCCTCGAGTTGAACCTCTCATGTATGCAAAACTTGGTGATTAAATTTTCAACTGCAAAAATAGTTTTACCTACATGTTAGAACAATATTTAAGCATTCAGAATACAAATTTATTTTGAAAAAGTTCTCATCGATTCTTGATGCAAAGAAACTAGTTTTTATCTCATTGCATATCATTGGGGTATTTAGACATATTTGGATATTATTTGTAAACTAGCGATCCGGCCCGGCTTCGCCCCGGTACAATGTAGTTTCCCTGCCTGCCGCGGCGTGGCGCGCGGCGCCGCACGCTCACCTCATACACCGTACCCCCTTGCATCTCTCTTGTAGAGCATCGCCGCACCTCGCTATTTCATACCCGCCCATTTATAGGCCCGTGCGCGCGTCTCCATTTTAGAGATTACTTTTTACAAAACTTTTCATAACTTTTAAATTATTGGCGATAATTGTATGAAGTAAGACATTTCTTATCTACATTAAACAGTTTTAATTATGAATTAATTTATTTGGATAAATATTAAGTTCTTTATGGTTAGAAAAGAAAGTGAATTTTACGTTTGTTTTTATTACGTAATGTAAATTGTAAATACTCTTATTACTATTTATCTATTAAAGATAGATATATGCTACCGCTGGTTTTTTGTAGATAATTTAATTTTACACAATTATCTCGTATATGATTTTGTTATATATCTATATAACTAGACAGCGTATTCCATGAGAGCGCGCTGGCGGCAAACTTTTTTCCCAACTTGATTCACTAATACCGTTAATGCTCAGCTCTATAAGTGCTAGGACAACTTTTTATGCACATAAACACCCCTCAAACGCAGACCATAACAGTAATAACCGCATCTAAATCCTTTCAGTGGTTCTCGAGATTAGCGCAGTCATTCAGACAAGCAGACGCGCGCCAGGGTCTTCCTTTAATACTATATATTAATGGCATACTTGTGGACGAAAATGAGGACTACTTTATGATAATCCCTACCCCCTCTTAAGAATCCATTCACCCACCCCCTACTAAGCCATATCCTTTGTCATCTCGCCGCTCTCTCACATGCCCCTAAGCCCTTTTAGTGTAACTATTTAAAATTAAATAAAAAACAATCATTATATGCTGTTTTATCCGGTAGCTTCCACTGCGTGGGACACTTTACACTTGTAGGAAATTCTCCTTGAAGCAAGTGCGTGTCGCGGTTGTAAACCGAAGCAGATGTACGGTTGGCGCATATTTTTATTTAATCATACAACGTTTTACCGACCGTATGTCACTCGCTGTACCTGACAGAACGATGCTGCACTGCGATGCCTGTACAAAGCGCGTGTCAGTGACAAGTGACATGAAAGGTTCAAGTTCAATTGTGAACATTATAAATTAGTAATAATATTTTTATCCGGTTTTTACGGCAAGGACCATTGCTGGCATATATTGATGTATGTGCTGTTCACGGTAAAATTAGCACTTTTGAAAGCCCTGCTAAGATATACTTTTACGCACGTTGTGTATTCGTCCCCATTATTTAAAATTAACATTGCCATGGGCCTCATCACTTTATTCGTGCGTCGGTAAAGTGAAACTGTGGAATTATTGGAAAAGTAAATATGTTACAAATCTGTTAATTCTTATACTTAGACGGATGTAAAAAAATAGAGAGGAAAAGAAATAATTTCAGTTTGCACAAGTGGTTACCCAACACTATTTATTTGACGTTAAGAATTGGAACTTTTTCCCATCCATCATTACCAACTTTACTGGACGCATGTCGCTCAATGCGCCAGTTAAAATATATGCGGGCAGGGGTAATGACTTTCTCCTAAGGTTGCTTTCAAAAGTGCCCACTTTATCGTGAACAGCCTTTACATGTAAGGTACGTGCGATAATTTCGTGTCGCATATCCAAGTAACAGAAAAATGTATACGTGAATCTAAATTCATTCTGACTGCTAAGTTCTTTCATGGACATTTCACCACATCTTCCTGTGTAATCCCGGCATAGATTGTATTACCGACAAGCTCATGGATCATGCGATTACACGTCTGACATTTTCTTGGATCATTGAAGATGTTAAGGGTTATCGTGCTTGTCCGTTTGCTTGTTCGATCACTTATTTTCCTCTCCGCGTTGGCATTTACTAGACATTAGAGTGAGCTGGAGCTGCGCGTCCAAGGTCAAGAAGCGAGGGAGCGATACGGGCGACATTAACACGCACGCCTAGTGCCTCATCGCTCTTACGCGCAAGGCGTGCAGTGTATCCGTCGTGACGCTATATTGTGCAAATTAGATCTGTAACAGTGGGGTTTTATTACACGCGATGAAAGACCACAGATTAAACTACGCCCGTATATTTGTACTCTTCTCTTGCCGTTTAAGAAAACTGCATAGGCAAGCTTTAAAAATGCGATATTTGAATATTTTCACAAATTCTTTCTCCAAAAATACACCTTATATGACAAAAAAAAAAAAAAAAAAAAAAAAAATGGGGGCATAGGTAATAGTTTTTTTTATCTTTTCTGACAAAAGGTCGTATTTGCATAACATTTATTTACCGAGATACGCGTATTCGCGCAAACAACTATTTCGCAGAAGATGTTTCAGTCCATCCTCCTCTTAAGTTGCTGTCCATAAGAGACATCACCGATGTGAATTATTATTTGCATATTGAAATGTAGGTTTTGGTACAAATATGCCACTTACAACTTTTTATTGGGAATTTAATTCCTTAAATGAACATACTGAACTACGAAAAAAACAGACACCTCGCGCCATGCCTGTCGATTACTGTCAAGACATCACAAATATTATAAACACCATTTCAGAGCATTCCAACATGTTTAAAAACGGCTTACACAAAGCGCTGTATCTCAATAATATATGCGCTATGTATACACAAGAGTACTCGAGGGACATGCACTGAACCATACTAAAGTCTATTCACAGTAAAATGAGCACTTTTGAAAGCCCTACTTAAGGTCTACTTGTTTGCTCGTTGTGTATTCTTCCGCCTTATTTAAAATTAACAATGCCACCGGCCTTATCACTGTATTTATGCGTCGGTCAAATTAAACTGTTACACACATCTGCTAATTTTTACACTTCGATGCACTAAAAATACAGAAAGATAAATAAATAATTTAAGTTATCACAAATGGTTACTTAACACTTTTTATTCCCTCCATCGTTACAACTTTACTGGGCACATGTCACTCACACGCGTTAAAATATATCCAGGCAGGGGCAGTGACTTTTTTTCCTAGGTTGATTTCAAAAGTGCTTATTTTATCGTGAACAGCCTTTACAAACTCTCCAATAATAAAATGACAGGGACACAGCTGAAAGTCCCACATGTCCACGCACCCTGACGAGAACAATGCGTGCCGGCGTAGTCCTTATAGCTCTAGCGCTTCTCGGCCTCGAACGCGGGAAAAATGGGGTATGGCTGTGTTGGGGACACAGCCGTTTGATTTGTGTGAATACGTCTACGTTGACGCGCTCGGACGCCTTGGTGTTTTTTTGCGTTCCCGGCAACGCTACACTCGATCGTATGGGGTTTTATGGGTATAGACCTGAAGAATTCGCGGATTCATTTTGGGACAAGCTAGAATTCAAAACACATGTGTTCATATAACTTTAGTCATTGGTCCACGCGGCGTTTGACACCTGGAGAACGGTGGCCTAGTCGTTACTTTCCACTGGGACTTCAGACAACCAGTGTCCAGTTGACATCGGCATATTTGTACACGTGATTAGTCTAGCCTGCACGTCATTGAACTCGCGAATTTTTCAGGTCTCTATTTATGGGTATTACTGGATTGCTTTTGAGATGCTCTTTCCAACCGTATACGATTTCTGTATTTCGACTTGGCTTTTTAACTACTATAGGCCAACATTGTCTTAAGTTTTCCTAATTTTTTACATTAAACTCATACAATTTCACCATAACCACGCCACACAAAAGTTTTTGACATGCAATCGCTTGCACTTGACTAGAGCTGTCGACTGAAACTTGAACGAGCGTCGTAGCTTCTTCTAGTTAGAAGTTATACTACGCGGAGGTTATGAGACGCGGCGAAACGAACTCAAAATTTCGGCGCCCACGCCCTCCTCCCCCGCACGGGCGTGATGCTTCGCAGTCCTCACTCAACGTAACATATTCTTTAATCCTTTGGCAATCGAGTTGTGTAATTAAATTTTGAACGTAGACGATAGATTTGGAGCTGCAGTGCCAAACTGCACCCCCCGATTTTATCATCGGATTTTCTGGATTGCCTCCCACTGTGGTCGCAAATTTAAACACGTATTCACCTCAAAATGTCGTCACTTGTCAGGAACATGTTGGGACGCCGATCTCCAATCAGTTCCTGATAACTTTCTCGCCAGCCGACGGCCCGGCCAACAGTAGCCAATCAGGCACAAGACCTGTAACCAGATCTTCGTGCAGGCAATCAGAGAAAGAGTTCGCTCACATCTAAAGGACCGCCACACTGTTTCGTTTCTGTGTACTTACCTACTCTGTGCTGCAAATATGCGACCTAAATATATTCGTTGGGAATTTCGGGGCCGTGGTGGTGGTGTAGTTCGATTCCCGACGGGCTCACTCCCGGGATTTTCGCATGTGGGAATCGTGCCGCACGATGCCGCTGCGTCGGCGGGTTTTCTCGGGGATCTCTCGTTTACCCCCGGCATTGCAATCCGATGCTAAGAGCCGCCCAATTATCTCCACTCCACTCATTGGGAATTTTATTTTTTAACACTTTGAGCGCGGCGCTGATATGATTCGGCCTCTGTATTCCCATTTACTATAACAGTTCACGTTAAAGTGAGCACTTTTGAAGCCCTAGTTCCTTTTCCTTTTCAGCCATTTTTTTAATCCTCTAACCAACTTCTTAAATAAATATTGCCATATAAGTAATAAACACAGTGTGTGTATTCCACCGCACTCGGAAGTTAACTCCTAATGCTCAAATAAA
The DNA here is from genome assembly GCA_029891345.1 of Dryococelus australis. NCBI lineage: Eukaryota > Metazoa > Arthropoda > Insecta > Phasmatodea > Phasmatidae > Dryococelus > Dryococelus australis. The sequence goes on along the minus strand of CM056995.1, from coordinate 238,148,751 downwards.
ATATAAATGACTATTGTTCCAAATGTGAGGACTTGCAAAAGTGCTCACTTTACCTTGAACAGCCTATATCATACTGTTGGTCCATAAAACACTGTACGATGCACTCTGAGCAACGTAAATTACTGGTTCGCTGTCCGCCGATTTAATTGCGATTCGTCAATGTACCAATGACTGTTCTTTGCTCCGTGACATTGTATATTGTTACATGTGTTCGCCTGAGGGGCGTATCTGAGTTCGTGAGTGATGGAGTATTAAAAAAATAAGTTTAAAGAAAAATTTGGTTTCTAATTTATTTACTCTGCCATTATATGCAACATTAAATTATCCGTCTCCACTTTTACTCTTTTTATTTAACAGTGACCGTAAAATTTAATGTTTATTTCGACTCTAATTAACGTCCTTTTTAAATGCCTCTGTTTGTTACAGCCAATTAACTCATACCCATTCTTAGCACGTGTCCAGTCTATCTGTTTATATAATTTATATTGACTTTAACTCACGCACTTAATCCAATAGTCCTGGGTGTCATGGTGGCTGAGAGGTTAGCTTGCTCGCCTCCCACCAATGCGATCCGGGTTCAATCCCCGGGCGGTTCACTCCTGATTTTCGCATGTGGGAATTGCCGTACGCTGCAGTTGGTCGACGGGTTTTCTCGGGGATCTCCCGTTTCCCCCCCCCCCCCCTTCATTCCGGCTCTGCTCCATACTCACCTCAATCGCCCTCATTGGCTCTCAAGACTTCGATGTTAAGAGCCTCCCAAATATCTTCACTCACTTACTCCAATAGTTCAGCCTGCCAGCTGCACACTCCACTGCTTGATACTCGCAGTCGCAGACTTCCTTTCCCCACTGCTGGTCACGCCGCTTGTTCTTCAATCGCTCGACCGCACGGCGCCACCAGCAACACGCAACAATATAAACAGTTATTATAATTTCAGTGATTTACACTTAGAGTGTTGCCGGCGTGTTTTTACGTTGTAGCGAACGTCGTTAAAACTTCTGACGTGGTAATATTACATCACCAATGTCTTCAAGGGATTTTGACGTCCTAATATTACTGCAAACCACATACATATAGGCTGTTCACGGTAAAGTGAGCACTTTTGAGGCCCTAGTTACGTTTTCCTTTAAACCGTTTTTTATCCTTTAACCAACTTTTAAAATAAATATTGCCATGTAAATAATAAACATATTGTGCGTAATCCACCACACTCGGAAGTTAACTCCTAAGGCTAAAATAAAATATTGTTGCGTGCTGCAGCTGGTGCCGACTCCGCTGCCCTGCGCCGTAATCGGAGACCTACCTCGCCATCCCATCTTACTGGATTGATGCGCTCGCGGCCTCCTGATCTTCCTTCTGGGAATCCCGTGAATGCCGACAGCGGCGAGACTTGCTGGCGTTACAGACCTCCTCTCGCCTGCTAGAGTTTCCGATACGTTTAGCGACGACGCAAGAATGTTCTGGTGTGACTGACTGGCGCCTCAGCCCTCCGCGACGCATCACGCGAGTTGGGGAAGATTATAGGTGTCGGCCTAAGACACTATATATACTGCCGCAACCCAGCGGCCACCAGTCTTTGATGGAGGCCGCCTGGCCGAGTGTGCGCGAGCGAAGATTAGTGTGAACGATGACTGGAGATTGCGGGACGACGGCGAGTGAGGTGTTCGTGGCGTGAATGGATGAGAGGATGTGAAACCGACGAGTGAAGTCTGCTGTGCGTGAGGGCGCTTGGAGGACTCTAGAACATTGCGACTGGCGGGACATGGACTAAACTGAGGTGGGGCTGACTGGAGATGTAATACTGATTTTATTGTAAATATTCGAACGGTCAAATATGGACGCATGAATTTAAAAAAAAAAAAGTTTATAACTGTATATTGGGACTGATATTTAATTATTTAATTTCTTTGATGTCTGACATAATTATAAATTTTATTAATTTGTGTCATTGTGAACAGTTAGTGATATCTATCTCTTGTAAGAAGTTGAGTTGAGAGGATTTTTGCTGTAGTTATTGTAAATAAAATTAGAAAATTATAATTCATTATTTTATTTGATTAAAACCTCCATCCCTTAACGAACTTGGTATAGCCCACTTAATCGTAACACTATCTAAATATTTGTCTCTTTTGTTACTACAGTTAACTGTCAAAACACACACAATTGATTTTGAATATTATCTTTTTGGATCGCTGGGTATCTCGGATAAAGGTACCGCCCTGCAGAGCAAAAAAAAAAAAAAAAAAAAAGAAAGAAAAATACAAACCAATTTAATTACATCAGTTTGGTAAATTATTAATGCTAAAAATCCCTACCATGTCCTCTAAAATCATAATTTTTTAGTGCTAGTAATAATTTGTTTTTTTGTTTTATGTTGGTCACAAGAGAAGCGTTAATGGCCCGATCGTAAAGAGGTAATATAATAAGCAAAGAAGTTCAGCCTAGCAGTGAAATCTCTATTTCTCTTCCATACTCCTTGATACCATAGGCAAAAGCTTGGCGGGAGTGAACAGCACCAGCATGGGGGATGAGCGCGACGCTGGATAGAGCGGGAACAAGCCGCCAGCTGCGTGTGCGCCCAGGGCAATTGCCTGCATGTTATCTATAATCCTCGCCAGATAATACGAGACAGGTGACTGTTTGTCACCGTCTCAAGTTTCTCTTTCTTAGCTGTCTGTCGGTAAGACCACGTAAATACCCACGATGCTTTTATTCATGTAACACTTCGAGTGCTGGTTACGTAATATCGCGGCGTTTGAATTCAACACAGTTAAAGCCTATTCATTGTAAAGTGAGCACTTTTGAAAGCCCTATCATTAGGAATAATAGTCAATAAATATATTGTTACAATTTCTCTCTCTAGAAATTAAGTGGGCTATACCAAGTTCGTTAAGGGATGGAGGCCTTAATCAAATAAAGTAATTAATTATAATTTACTTATTTTATTTACAATAACTACAGCAAAATTCTCTGAACACAAATTCTCTCAATAAATTGAAATCACTTACTGTTCACAATTGACACCAATTAATAAAATTTATAATTACGACCAAGAAATCAATGAAATTAAATAATTAAAGATCAGTCCAAATAGCCAGTGTATCAACCTATTCAATTATTTTATAATTTATGCGTCCATATTTGACCGTTCGAATATTTAGAATAAAGTCAGTGTTACACTCCCATTCAGTCCCACCTCAGTTCAGTCCATGTCCCGCCAGTCGCAATGTTCTAGAGTCCTCCAAGCGCCCTCACGCACAGCAGACTTCACTCGTCGGTTTCACACCCTCTCATCCATTCACGCCACGAACACCTCACTCGCCGTCGTCCCGCAATCTCCAGTCATCGTTCACACTAATCTTCGCACGCGCACACTCGGCCAGGCGGCCTCCATCAAAGACTGGTGGCCGCTGGGTTGCGGCAGTATATATAGTGTCCTAGGCCGACACCTAGAATCTTCCCCAACTCGCGTGATGCGTCGCGGAGGGCTGAGGCGCCAGTCAGTCCCACCAGAACATTCTTGCGTCGTCGCTAAACGTATTGGTAACTCTAGTAGGCAAGAGGAGGTCTGTGACGCCAGCAAGTCTCGCCGCTGCCGGCATTCACGGGATTCCCAGAAGGGGAGATAAGGAGGCCGCGAGCGCATCAATCCAGTAAGATGGGAGGGCGAGGTGTGTCTCCGATTACGGCGCAGGGCAATTGAGTCTCCGCCAGCTGCAACACGTAACAGTATGGATTATTATAGGAAATAATTGAAAGTTCGTAACCCGATAAACAGCCCAAACATAGATACCAGTCAAAACAAACAAAATTGTTTTAAAAACTTACCTTTCTGGATTGCTGGGAAAGGTGAAGTATTTCTCAGTGTTTTTAGCTTAGAATTTTCACAGTGAGGAACCCAGCATCTTGTTACACATTTATTTTTAATTTTCCCCATTTCAAAATTGGAGAACAATTCAATTCACGTACGAAATATGTAAACAACTTGGTCAAGAACGCCAACTTTATGGAATAATTACAACGTAGACAATTGAAAACATTTATTAAATTGTTTTCTTAATGCTTAACGTGTGTACAATTAAAGTTGATTTTATCTTGAACGTAAAAAAGGGATAGTTCTGCGTGATCGCCCATCCGATGAATAAATTATTTTACACTTGAATGACTTTTCGATGTTGGTACAAACGGAATTGTTAGTGCTCAATAAGAGCAGCGAAATCACTATATAGTGACTGGTCCCTGTATGGGATCATCTGAAAAAGCAAGTTAGCGGACGTCCAGACTTTCCCCAAACACTTGCCCAGCTATAGGAAGCCCTACGAGAGGAGTAACACACATTCTATAGGCTGTTCACGGTAAAATGAGCACTTTTGAATGCTCTGCTTAAATTCTTTTTCTATGCACGTTGTTTATGCCCCCGCCTCATGAAAGATTAACATTGCCATGGGCTCCATCACTTTATTCACACGTCGGTCAAGTGAAACTATGAAGTTATTAGAAAAGTAAATATTTTACAAATGTGCTCATTTTTACACTTCGATGCATTAAAAAAAACAGAAAGTGAAAAAAATTATTTAAATGATCATAAATTGTTATCTGACACTTTTTATTCGACTTTAAGATATGGAATGCCATGTGTTAAATATACACAATGTGTGGAGAGTTTATAGCCACACGTTTGGGCGTTCAAATTAATACTGTAACACCTCTGATATGTGTTACAATATTACGGCCAATCTCATTGGCTATAAAATATTATTTCTGATATACGTAATATAAGATATGAATGTGTAATGTAATGATAAAATATCGTTGTATATGTGAGTGAGTCTGAAAGGTTATATTAATGAAATACCTCGGCTGAACTCTATGCTGCCACGCTAAAAATCTGTGTATTCATCCTAATTTCCATTACCTCTGTAGTTTGAAACAATTGGATCATTAATTCTAAGAAACAAACATAGAAGTCTTAATCCAAGTAAATCAATAGAAACGAATAAAATTACTTTAATTTTATTACTGATGAACTATACCAATTTCAAATTATATGGTACTTTTGCAGAACTTTAGTTACGAAATATTTTGCTATACTAATTCTCAAAATTACAAGCACCACCAGCCTGCATATTGCACACCAAACGATTTACCAACATTTGACTTTGCTAGTTCTGTTGTCATAAATACATTTACATTTGCTTGAGGAAAAATACGACTTAGCTGTGTCGATAGCGGAAAATAACCGCAACTCGGCCGATGTCGTGGAGTCATCCTTCACATGTGTAGAACCCAGGAACAGCTCCCCCGCTCACCACAGACTGCACATCTCCGGATGATACTCAGCGAACTCGTCATCTGAGGGCCGGAACAGCGGAGGTGGGTGCAGAATTGGAACCTCGCCAGAATCTGCAGCCAGTAGTCCTCCTTTCGCAGAATGGCTCTCCGAACACCAGACACCGTGCCGTCCTTGGTGCGAAGTCGAAAACCCCGAAGTCCTCCTTTACTGGGCCGTCCTTCCTTCCGGGCTCATCGTACAGCTTATTTCGAGTTACTTCTTTTAAACATATATAGGCTCAGCATTTTAATAGTGCGTGAATAATTATGTATCTCCGTAGTAAATATCAAATTTTGCCAATCAAATATTATAGATTATCTTTCATACACAGGACTGACTTCTTTATTAGCTGGCCTCTCATTTATTCCAAATTAGAATGAGTAAGTTTTTTGTTCTATCAGACTATTGTTAGAAAAAATAAAATAAAATGCGATAGGCCGGCTGGTGTGGCCTGATTCTTTTAAGAAAACAGAAGGTAGGGCTTGTTACAAAGATAAATACTCATGCAGAGAAACCATAGATAATCATTAGACTTACATAGCTTATACAATACAACTGTCAAAAAAAAAGTTTACACATATCACATTGAATCTACGCTAATCATCTTTTACATTGAATTTTAAGTTTGGCATTTAAATAAAATTTAAAGACATCGAATAATCATCATAAAGTCATAAATATTGAAGTGTTACGGGAACTACTTCCCATCTATCGTTATCAACTTTACTGGGTGTATATCACTTAGTGCGCCCGTTACAATATATGCAGGCAGGGGTAGTGACTTTATTCTAAGGATGATTTAAAAAGTGCTCACTTTATCGTGAACAGTATTTACAAATGCGTATCCGAAGACTGGTTAGCAGTATGACAAGACACTGCTGCAGTGATGCTTGCAAGATGTGGCAACACAGCGTATTAACAGTCCACAGGAGCGCACAATTACCACAATCTGTTTTCAGTTTTTTCAAGTATCATTTCTGTTTTACACATCATTATGTTAATTTATCGATAAGAAGCACAAGACGTTTTCCTTTACAAATGCTGTATTGTCTTGAGGTTTCGGAAACCTTGAGAAGTGCGTATATCTTTAGTTTCAGCAGAGTGGTGCCGAATAGATCACAAATATATCCATGCAAAGTCATTACAACTTTTTTATTTTTAGTAGTGTAGGTATATACAGTAGAACCTTGTTATTTCGAATAAATTGGAACCGGAGCCAATCCGAGATAACGCAAATCCGGGTTAACCAGAGATTGTGGAAAAAAATCAATTAGACTACATTCGTAGAGAAATTAATTTTATAATGAACAAAAAACGTTTTAAACATTTTGACAGATTACGAACTCGTTATCACACGTAAAGATACAAGTACAGTAAAGTGTACTTATTGGAAAAGTAACTCCCCAGGGTTTCTTAACATTAATATTTTTTTTGTTCGTCTAAACTGGCCCGGGTTATACGAAGATCCGAGTTAAAGGGGGTATCTCAACACTGCTTTATGTTCTGTGTGTGTGTACACAATTTAAATGTACCTTTAAATCCTACGCGGGTTTAATGTTTAGCGTATTGTAACTTCATGTCGTACCAAAAGAAAAGAGGGAAGACCCTGAGTTCCCTTTCATTCTCTCCTTCCTCCTTTGGGTCCGCGGTGGCTGAGCGGTTAGTCTGTTCGCCTCCCACCAAGGCGAACCGGGGTTCAATACCTGGCCGGGTCACTCCCGTATTTTCGCATGTGGGAATCGTGCCAGACGATGCCTCTGGTCGGTGGGTTTTCTCGGGGATATCCAGTTTCCCCAGCACTTCATTCCGGCGCTGCTCCATACTCAACTCAATCACCTCTCTTCGGCTCCCAAGACCTCGCCGTTAAGAGCCGCCCAAGTCTCTTCATTCACTCACTCCTTATTAAGTATTTACGGGTCTGTTTTGCTGTGTTTATACTTAAATTAATACTTTTTAAGGAAAATAAATGTACGCATGCCGCAAATACTTCCATATTCACTGTAGGAAGCCTTGTTATATATGTGTTCTGAATCAGGTATGAAACATGAAAGTCCTTTTATGACAGTTGTATGACAAGTAGAACCACCAACTTCGTAATTATGTAGTAAATGGCATCATTAGCAATGCATGCCACCAGCTGTTTCGTAACTTGTTTGGGCGTGTAATAATGTTGGCAGTATGTATTAAAAGTAACGTCCACGAAATAAATAAACAATTGTAATACTATAAATTTTTGAAACTAAAGCAACCCAGACACATTGTGAATGCGATAGTTTTGCATAAAACTTCACCTTTTTTTAGCCCTTAACCACAGACGTGAGGTCCCTTGTACCTCACAGTATCTACCACAATACTAAGTAATAGAAAAGCGTTTTCACAAAAGAACTTCCCTATAAATAACGCATAATCTCATTTTAATGTTCAGACACTTCATAGTCGTGCAATATGCAAATGGGAAATACATATAAGGATGGGCAAAGTGAATAAACAACAGCAATCAAACGACAAACGCAAGATAGTTGATACTCGACAATGAGTTTTCTGACAGCGCAGTTGCTGAAGATGACCCCTATTATCAGGCAAGATGGCGCAGTGGCAATACATGGTACCCCCAGGTAGGAAAGGGCGGACACCCTCGCGATCGAGACTGGAAAAGAACGTACTAAGTACATCATTAGACCATTGGTGAGATGTCGGCACAGTAGGGTGCCGTACGGAAAGAAAAGGGCAAATGTTCAGAATAGGGGCTTTTCGAAAAAATAAAATTAGTTTCTCGGATAGCGGTATAATTCCACTCTACTAATTACACGAACACGATTTTCCTACGCTTGAAAATCATTTCTGGGGAAATTCCAAGTTTTGCTGATGCGTGACTGCTTCGCGGTCACCTCCTACAAAAGCAGTCATCATGCCTTAAATAACTGTTTTGGGAGTTAGCTCCCCTGCTGGCGCTGAGGACTCTGGCTCGGTGCGTAATTTTTGGCTACGCTTGAACAGTAATTTTATTTGCGAGGGGGGCTACGCTTGTTCCTCAAATTATTATTCTACCAAGGGACACTGTCTGGCGAGAAAGTGACGAGGATAACGCTTTCGGGGATTAGTGTCAACCTAATGTGTTGTGATCAGCGAGGGTTGTACTGTTGTTGTGTTTGTAGCTAACCGCCAAGCTGCTTTGACACGTGCCATCACTCAGGCATTAAGGGTGTAAGAATAGCCTGGGTAAAATTCGCCTGCTACACGGCCATACTAGTTTCTGTTTTTACTGGTACCTGAAAATCACTTCAGGCGAATGCTGGAACAGTTTACTAAATCAAACCATGACATTTCCTCCCCGATAATGACAGAGCCACTAGTTCGGTCGATGAGACATAAATCTGTAACTAACCAAGCTGAGCGCCGTTGGTATTGTGCATCTCAGCTACTAATGTCATTTATCGACAGTTATACAAAAGTAGCTCTACTGTTTCTGTTTTTTAAATATATCCATTCGCCTAAGCTGCTCTGGCACACGAAAGCATGTTGCTTGTGATTATGTAAGTTGTTGACATTTACTGTAGAAAGTTCAATACTCTCAGCCAGCGACTGCAAGATTTAGATATACACATTTTCTACCGTAGAAAAATTCCAAATAATCGTGATGGTGTAGGGGGGGGGGGCGGGGGGAGAGATAATTTAATGTTACAAACTCCTTTCTCCATTACAACCAATGGATGCACTAGTTCTACGATGGAGCCCTCACAGCAAGGTGACGGGATACATCTTGTAAGGCCCAAGTTATGAGTGATTGGCGCAGGGGTATGATATGGTGGCGATATAACCCAGCCTCGAAACCTCGAAAAATTGAAGACATTTTGTACACTGTACACTGGCCTGGGGATTAGTGAGCGATGGTCATTTTTATAGTCAACGAAGGTCACTATTATCGTCAGTTTTCTAAGATTATGGCAGAAGATTACAAACTTACTTCTCAGCAATCAGCGTGTAAATAGAACTTATAATAGCAAGGTATAATATTGTTTACGAGTAAGATGTTTTACAATTGTATATCTGAAAATTACTACTGAGTGACATTCTTCACTTTTGATAGTACTACTTCAGTTGTGGAGACACTCTTCTGTTAATAATTTTGAGTGTGGCCACGACATGATGGCAGAGTTGGGGACAGTGGCGTGTGGTAAACTGTTGCAAGGCAAGCTGGTGTTAGCTGTGTGCTGTACCCTGTGTTGCTTGCTATTTTTTACTTCCACCACTGAAACGTAGTTCGGTAGCTGACGCCACAGGACGTGTGTAATGGAACCCTTGCTGCTCGCTTGTGAGTGGTCGGAATGCATTCAGTTTCCCTAGGCTGCACGGTGGTTACTGGCTCCTGCTGCGTGCACCGAGATGTACAGTAGTGAGCGAGCACCAGCTTACCTTACAACACTTCACCACACGCCACTGCTGATTTGGAATATTGTCACTGTTTAAATTGTGGATTGATCTTCGGGAACTCGTTGTATAAACTTACGTGGCCTACATTATGGTCGTCGTGTAGCCACTCGCCTGTGAATTTCTAGTTGACGACTACGACCTTGCTGATATAGGCTGTTCACGGTAAAATGAGCACTTTTGAAAACCCTGCTTAAGATCTACTTGTATACACATTGTGTACTCCTCCGTCTTATGTAAAATTAAAATTGTCATGGGCCTCATCACTATTTATGCGCCAGTCAAATGAAACTGTGAAATTATTAAGAACTTAACTGCTTTACAAATCTGCTAATTTTTACACTTCGTTGCCTTAAAAAAATAGAAAGCTAAATAAATAATTTTAAGTAATCACAAATGGTTACCTAACATTTTTTATTCGACGTTAAGATACGGAACTACTTTCCATCCATCGTTACCAACTTAACTGGGTGAATATCACTCAGTGCGCCCATTAAAATATATGCGTGTTGGGGCAGTTACTTTTTTCTAAGGTTCATTTCTAAAGTGCTCACTTTATCGTGAACACTCTTTAGTCACATATGTGATGCAGGAACGTGCAATGCTTGCCTTTAGCGACCTGTCTCAACTCGGTAATGGTGATGGTGGATTAGATCCCTTAAATCACCCGGGCTGAGGAATCCAGGCCTAGGTTGCAACAATTGGGGCGGAGCGGGTTGGCTCGTGGCTAAAATGTGGGTCGCGCTGATTGGCCCGCGCGAAAAAAGGATGTTGAGACATCTCGGTGATAATGATTCTGTGCCGGTCACCGAGACCGGCACTCGCCGTGCGCGGTATACGTGCACGTGACACGCGTCTGTGATACTGCGCTGTCGTCAATGACGCGCTTATGAGCCCGTCCTGTTCTGTGAAATGCTGCTCTCTCGAAACCCGGTTATAGTATATGCGCGGTTTCTTCACACCGTTGTGAATCAATCTTTTGAAAAATCACCCCATGAACTACATGCTTGGCTGTTTCGTAATGCAATATATTAAAGTCTGTTCACGATAAAGTGAGCACTTTAGAAATGAACCTCAGGAAAAGTCACTGCCCCTGCATGCATATATTTTAATGGGCGCACTGAGTTAAATTCGCCCAGTAAAGTTGGTAACGATGGATGGAAAGTAGTTCCATATCTTAACGTCGAATAAAAAGTGTTAGATAACCATTTGTGATGACTTAACTTTAATTATTTCATTTTATGTGCATTGAAGTGTATAAATTTTGCAGATTTGCAAAGTATTTACTTACTTAATAATTTCACAGTTTCATTTGACCGACACATGAATAAACTGATGAAGCACATAGCGATGATAATTTTACATAAGGTGGAGGAATACACAACGTGCATGCAAGTAGATCTTAAGCAGGGCTTTCAAAAGTGCTTATTTTACAGTGAACAGCCTATATGTGTTTTATACTTGTGTTAACATGAAAGTATAGTTTTAATTAAATCGAACTTTCAGGTAGGCCTATGTAGGCTATAATAATACTTCATTTATAGTTAATATGAATAAAATCAATGATAAAATAGGTGTATTGGTAATGCCTAGTAATAAATAGGTCCGGTGCAAAATATTATTGTAGCGAGTGCGCACGAATGCGGTGTTCTGTCCCTTTGGTGCAGTTTCCTACACTCGGATAAGCTTCTTTGTATGAGGCGGAGGAATATCGTGAAAGTGGATCTTTAGGAGGGCTTCAGAAAAGTGTGAAGTAACCGTATGGTAAGTAAAGGCTGTTCACGGTAAAAAAAAAAATCCACTGTCCATCGCTAGATACAGTACGTGCTGCAGTACACACTGACATGCAGGCTTCCATTTAAGTTAACATCGAATTAATGAAAATAGTCCTATTATTTGACGTTGCATTGGGAATACAGTGTTTAAGTATATGGGTACTGAAGTGCGGTTTTCTTGTTTGTGCACATAAGAGTCCACGGGTTTGCACTTTATAAACATATGTGCTTCTTAAAACAATTTACGGTTTCACTTGGAATATGCATGAATATAGGCTGTTCACGGTAAAATGAGGACTTTCGAAAGCCCTGCTTACGATCTGCTGGTATGCACGTTGTGTGTTATTCCGCCTTATGTAAAATTATCATTGTCACGGGCCTCGTCACTTTATTCATGCGTCGGTCAAGTGAAACTGTGAAATTATTAGAAAAGTAAACATTATACCAATCTGCTAGCATAAAACCGGGGAACTTAAAGAAACCCTTGAAAATACAATGCAATTATTCGACGTTAATATATGGAAGTACTTTCCATCCATCGTTACCAACTATACTGAGTGTTTGTTACTCAGTACACCCGTTAAAATATATGCAGGCAGGGACAGTGACTTTTTTCTATGGTTCATTTCAAAATTGTCCACTTTATCATGAACAACCTTTAATGTGAAACGTTCCGCGGCAATGTTAACTGTACACACAGCGGAAGGATAAAAGTGAGAAGGAAAGTAGATCCTAACCAAGGCTTTCCCAAGTGCTCAATCATCTGTCAACAGCCTAAAGTGGAATGAATTAGGAGCCGTTGCCTCGAGCTGTGGAATTCAAGGGTTAATACTTATAACCACATCTACGAGTAAGTTACAGTTATCCTGCCACTTTAACAATCAGCGATATTTCAATGACGCCAGTGCAGAATTGTTCACTATTCGCGGTCATATTTCGATGACTTGTTGCATTACTGTTTCAAATTTTGAGTGCAAACTGTCATATTTTTTATGCGCCTGACACTTTCAACTTTCTAGATATTGTAGAATTTTTTTTTTTTCCCACCAAATAAATCTTTCCAGCTCCGTATTTTTATAAATATTTATTCATAAAAATTAAAATTTCACTGTCTACAGGTCACTCAGACGTCAAAAATACATCTCATTGCCGGAACGAAACACTGGCTAGCTATAACTAACGTCCCGAGTCTTTATATAGTTCGAAGTGCGTCAAATGTAGCTCATTTTGTTAACTTATTTACAATGTAAGAATCTCCACGGAACTCTTAAAAACGAAGTACAACCATGCACTAAAATGTAAAATAAACCGAGACGCTGCCTTTCAGCTTCCTAACACTTTCTTCCCTCATTTATTTAACGAAAAAACTTGTTTTTTTCCTAAAAAAGGAAACGTGTATTTTGTATGTCGATTCCATAATATTCCACGATTTCTTTTGTCTGTCAATATTATCCGTCGAAATAACTTCGTATTAACTTGGCTATTATAGTAATATAAATATACTCAAGTGAATTCTCTGTATTGATACTCTCATGACTTCCGAATTTGTTATTCCTCATAACCTGCATATACATATCTCATGGCAGGATAAAATGACCATTTGTAACTGTATTAGTTCTTCTGTAGAAAAACAAAGTTTACGTATTTTTTAGGGGTTTACTAAACTTTTAGGGTATGCACTGTGAATCTGAATCAGTGAGAATTTCACAGTTTAAATCAGTTAACAGCATTTGACCTAAACAGTTACTTCAGTCTATTTAACTAATGAATTGGTGAAGAAATACAGCTTTCCTTCACTTATTGATTCAGTGACATTTCTACACTGATTCATCAAAAATTATTTTATTCTCTGTATTTCAGTGGGTTTTTTTTACTGATGGATCAGTTAAACAATGTGTGTCACATGAAATAACAACCGATAAACTAATAAAACCCATCAATTATATATATTTTTCAATGTGAGTTTCTTCTTTCAATACGTTTACACGTAATCATCATAGCACTTGGTTTGGATGTTTTAAACTGCATTAAATATGCTGAAGTGAGTACATCATACGCACTGATTGTTTTAATTATCCTAATGTTACTAATTAAACTAAAAATGAAGAGAAATGACATACAATTAAAGCTACACATTTTCGATAGACACACAATATGTATCTTTTCCCCTTTAGAAGTGAACGGTGGCTTGATATTCCTCCGTTTCATATAAATCCAGTATATTTCGACAGTTATCGAAAAGAAGTGCAGCCATGATGTATCCCTCTGCCACGGCTGTTCTGTTGGTGAAAAAAACTATCTTTGTAAACAAACTACGAATCCGAAGGCTGGCATTGAAAGACTGACAATTTCAGTCCAGTACTTACGCTACTACGGCTGGTTGCCATTCCCAACTGTTTTATTTGTATGACCACGCAATATACTAGTTAGGGTTCTGTTTATTTTATTGGTGAGGTGGGGAACTTCAGTTTAACGTCTTTCGTGAGTCGTGATTGTTTTACTGTTCTTCTCATGAGAGAGTGATGACTGGAACTTACATTGTTTGGATGATGCAGTGGAAAATGTTGTTCGTACGGAAATAACATTCAGTTTACAGTAATTCTAAAATTTTAACTTCGTCAAAAGAACTAAACGATATATGCGTCGCTGTTCGTACCGTTGCGAGAAATACTCAACCCATAAAAATGGTTGCAATTTTTGTATAATGAACTACACTAAAAGGGCGTTTATGTAAGCCACTTACATTTCAAAACCTCCCGCAAGAACAAAACGCAATAAATAAGCCACTGTTAATACTGATTTGCAAATTTTCAGCAAATTTAACTTCTCATGTAAAATCTTTAGAGTTTCAATAAATTACATTTGGGCAAAACAAGGTTTTTCAAAGGCCAAAACATTATTTACAAAACACACAAACTTACTGTTCATTTCGTAATTCCTAAACACGTTGCGAGCTTTGGAATATTACTTCACTAAAATCACTTTGTCGGCCACTGATACGAAATAATTTATTTGCTGACTTATTCAATTGACAATAACACTTGAACTATTTCTTGAAATCAACAAATTTAAACTTCACAACGTAAATACTTTTCTGCTCGCGCTTCGCGATGGTCGAAGAAAATTGGGGAACCACAGCACACAACAAACCCTTTTACAAAGCGGCAGACACGTGCTGATAATTCATTTCACTGAGGAGACTGTTCTAAACATGCACCTACAACGAACTACATTTAATGAAATTCGTTAATACGAAAATAATTAACTGCATATATAGTACCCCGACACCACCAGCAAGGAACTTTCGCCTATAGATCAATTATGACAGAAGATAGCTCCATGGCAATGGCATTTCATAATTTCATAGGGCGGGTGGAGACCATTGACAAGGCAGATTGGGAGGAAAACTTAAGCATAACAGTATGGCCGTGTGCACACTTGCGGACATAGACAGCGGGGGCGCCGCTGCGGCACCGCGGCGCCGCCGCAGCTACGTGTGCAGTGCTACATATAAGCCAAGCCCTCGTGGAACGTTTTTGTGGCGTCGCAGCGGCGCCGCGCGGACATTGTCCGCACGTGTGCACCGGGGCTAATGCTCCCATGCTCTGCCACAATATCTCTAAATGTTTTTAAAGTCCTTGCTGTATAGCTCAGAAAAATTGTACACTAGTCTATGGACACAAATTTAAATCATAAATGTTGTAATTATCATTAAATTTATACATTATAATTTTTAATGCCAAGTACTATTTTCTTTTACAATCATCGCAAAGACCACCAACATAATAACTAGGGACCCGAAAATTGCGCGAATTAATTTTAGGACAAGCTAGATTCAAACATATGTACATATATGTTACATTTTCAATTAGATCTCAGTTTATTAGACACGTCCAGGTAACCTCTGAGCCAATAACAGGCCAGCAAGAAAACAAGGACCGAATACCGTGCTACCTCGTCTGTGGTAAAACTGGCTATATACTGAGGCAGCAACCAATGGACAGAAGGCTGAGGCTTGAAAATTAGTAGGATCGTGGAGTCGCGCTTACTAGTCGTTCAAAACGCGAAATTTTCCTGTCCCTAATAATAACACACATCCCGCAAACAACCATCAGCTCACACAGTGCTTTGAAAATGGGGGCGTTTACTGTTTACATGCTGTGTAGGTTGGTCACAACGTCTGTCAAATTTTACTAAGTTATATGAAACAATGAATAACTCGGTTGTTAAGGTAATGGATTGGAAGCGGGATATTGTGGGTTCCAACCCTGGATATATATATGTAGAATAAGTCGGTGAGTGCCTTTATCTAGGCCAGCTTTAAATATGGAAGAAGTAAGACCAGATATTTGCCTTCGCATCAAGCTGGATGGCAAGCATTAGCAAAACATTCTATTGTTCTCAAATAAAATATGCTCATTATTATAAAGAAAACAGTTTACGGCCAGTGCATTCTTCCAGTGCTGACTTATGGCTGTGAGACCCGGACACTCAATGAATTTAGAAAAGGAAAACTTAGAACAGCCCAAAAAGCTATGGAAAGGTCAATGCTGGGTTTTACTAGAAAAGACAAGAAAAAAGCAACAGACATCAGATCAGTTACTAAAGTCAACGACATCTTGGAGAACAGCCACCTTGAAGTGGCAATGGGCGGGACATGTTGCTCGGACGAAAGATTAAGAATAGAGTCCAAGAAATCATCGGAGACTAAGAGGAAGAACACTAGACCGTTGGGACAAAGCCATACGCAGGGTTGCTGGAGTTAACTGGCAGAGAATCGCCCAAGACCTTTCAACCTGGAGAAGACTATTGAAATTCTACCTGAATTCCTACACTCTAAAAAAATGTAATTTTTACTGAGAAATTATTTGTAATTTTACAAATGTTTGTAATAGTACAAAGATTGTTCTTGTAAAACTACTCGTTTGTAAACTTATAAGGTCCGTGTTTCTAATAAACCTTAGGAAATGTTTGTTGTATACTGAGCCGTATCCACGAGCTTCAGCAAAATGGCGGACACTCAACAACGTAAAATCGTATAAAGGTGTTTTTTGCAAAAACTATGGGTGCAAAAAGAAATGTATTGCAAGTTTGAATTACGTAAAACACTTCAAACAACTCAAATAATCATAATAAAACGACAAGTTCAATAAAACGTGACCGCATTATTAATTATTTATTAGTGTTTCCTTGCTAAACATAACTCTTAAATCGGTTCTTAATACTCCATTGTTAAGAGGCGTCCAAATATCTTAACTCAACAACTGAAATTAAAAAAAAAATATGTGCCTATTCTTCTTAACCGTATAACTTAAATATAATTTTGTATGTACTTGTATATATATTTACAGTAAAAATAAGCGTCAATGTCGAAAGCGAAGTTGGTCTTGTGGGTAAAGGTGCAGGCTAGCAATATAAAGGGGTGTGAGTTCTACTCCTTGTGCTGGCGAAGAGTAATTTTGTTTGTAAATTATATTTTGAATATTTTTTTTAGCTGTTCTCTGTTACTGATTCAATACATTTTTCTTTCTTAGAAGAAGAAAAAAGTAATTTTATATACCCTTCTCAATAATGTCAGTTGTAATACAATAGTTTGCAGATTTTACAAGAAAACTCTTTTTAGTTTTACAAAGAATGTTCTTGGCAATTGGGTTTCCAAGAATTTTTTTTGTAAAAGTACAAAACATTTTTTTAGAGTGTAATTCTAACAGGCCACATCATTTCATGATTGAACTGGCTGATGATTTTTTTTTTCACTTTTTTAAATGACGTTAAATGGCACAATGTAGTAGTAACCATCGGAAATATGTTAATTTCTCGTGATGATTTAACTAAATTCAATAACAATTATTTATTTCGCCGCACGCAGTCAGCCGTCGCTTATTCAATCTGTGAAATTGCTTCACTGAACCGACCAGCAGCTCTCCGCCGATTTTAAGTGCAGCCATTTTCAGTTATTCGAGTAGTTGAATTACACTGATGCGAATTCAGAGTGCGACCAGCTGTTCAGCGAACATTTTTTTTATCATCGTCACGAGTGTAACACGTGTTGATCTGCCGACGATCTGCGCGTTATTCAGCATCCCAGACTGGTGTCGGCCGAGGTGTGTTGTGTTTCCTCCGTCGTGTTTCTCAACACGACGGACGTCGAAATCGCCTTTGAAAGTGTTCCGCCCCTCCTTGTTGGGTCACGTTCCGAAAACAATTTGCGCGCCACGCCACGCATGTTGCCGAAACAATTGCCACGCGCGTCAGACGCGTGCGCTGTTCCGAGGTTCTGTAATCAGAAGCACCTGCGACGCAGCCAAGGGACAGATTGTTGCACAGAACCACAGAGCAAGAGAGCGGACACTTCCATGTTGTAACGATCTTCTTATTTTAAAGAATTTTTCAGTGGTGGTGGGTGGGTGGTGGGTGCCTGGATTAATACCAACAGCAAACACGCATTACAAAAAATAATCACCTAGTATAATAAAACAGAAATAATGGTTTTTAATCATTATTTTGTATTAAATACGCTTCATTGAAGTAGCTAATAATTACGTCGTGTTCAATGCTTAGTAAAATAACTTATTTTTAAAAAATAATTTATTTTGCCGGGTAGCATTTATATTATTTTTACAGCTTGCATTATTCTTGAGAGGTTCTAGAGAACGAAGTTTTAAAATTACTTAATTAGGACCTACTTGACTAACACAATTTAGTTGCCGAATGCTGTTTTCGGCAATAATTAAATTTATACCTGTGCTGTTTGTGTTAGCTCTGTCTTTTAAATATTTACGTTACCTCCAAATGTGACCAACAGAATAGAATAAATCTTGCACAACTAGTGCAAAAAGAACGGATTAAATATTTATAATCATTTTAGTAAGTTGTTAAATAAGCACCTAAAATATGTGTAGGTTAAATCAGTATGTTTGAGATACAAAACACTCATAATTTTGACTCAAAACCGATCTGTTCCATAAAATAATTAATTCTAGTGGCAAAATGTCTATGTTAGTGTTTCCACAGGCACTTACTTCAAATAACGTGATTGTAAGCCCTATCTACTGTCACCCCCCTGCCCCCTGCACAAAACCGAAACTGTCTCATTTGTTACTCAACGCCATATGTTCAGAAAGTGAACGTCACAAATTATTGCGCTCGGGTCCGTGGCAATTATTAGTTGAGAATGAGCAGTACGTTAAATGTAAACGTACGATAGTATAGGTCGGTCCTTTGGCTTCATGCTTCACACACAAACTTATCGTTCTGACGTCATCAGGCCGCGGTGGGAGCCGCGCTGCGAACCTCTGATTGCGAGCGCGTTAATATACTTAATTAAGACCGCTGTAGCGACCGAACGACTCATCAGATCGAAGAAATACTGGTGTCAGTTTGTCCGCAAAAAAGAACAGCAACTAAAAACGTAACCAAGAATCATATATAATAAACACATATAGTGACTTTCTAACCAATAATCATTTTCTTTGCAGATTACAAACCAGAATAGTTAAAAAAATACGAGTTAGGCGAAAAGTATACTAATGATATTAACAACACGAATAGTGCTCAACAAGACAAATCTAATACTGAAAGGATGAATGATTCAGCTACCTCACTCTATTCCGGAGTTATATGAAGAGGAAGTTGAAAATTCTACGTAGTAGCGCAATGCGGACGTGGCGATTGCATCATCACATGCCACATCACGTGACGAGATGCGTGCTAATAAAAAATAAATTGATTTAAACAAACCCATACAGTATATAATTTTCTTCCCTCTCACCACCCATAGACGTAACGTAAAAACACATACGGCCGTGTAGACGACGCAGCCCACCCCGTTTTTTATAATCAAACCGTAGTGGAAATGACCCCGTGTACGACGTGTTTGGTTGTTTCCGAAATGTGAAATGTATCACAAGCGTTTTGTACTTCCGTAACGTAAAATTACCTTAATTATAGTTAAATTGTGCTTTTGCTTATATTTTAACTAAAAAATTGTAACATTTCGTTTATAATAATTACGTGTAAAACCAGAGAAAAAGTAGGTGTGTTGGTAATGTCTAGTAAGAAATAGTTCACACGCAAAATATTATTAGACTGAGTGCTGACGAATGCGGTGTGTTGTCCTTTTGGTGTAATTTTCTAGACTCAGTTCTAAACTTTGTGTACGCGAGGTGTAGGAATAGCCTGAAAGTAGGCTTTAAAAGTTAAAAGTGACTGTGAATGGACTATATGCGTTTTTCTTCGTGTCCGACATGCTCTTTTGTTTATTCCGTCCAAACCCAGTGTATAATCCATTCACGGTTGCTTCGCACTTTTCTGGAGTCCTGCTAAAATTCCACTACCAGGATATTCCTCCGCCTCGTTCAGGCTAAGAGAATTACACCAAAGGACAACGCACCGCATTCGTGCGCACTCAGTTGTAATGATATTTTGCATGAGAACTATTTCTTACTAGGCGCTACCAACACGCATGTTTTGATTCCCATTTATTATAAAGGAAATATTTTAATTCATAAATAAAATACAGGTAAAACTTTAATTCAACGAAAAATAAAATATTTTCATGTAAACAGAGCCTAACGCTTGTGATACATATTATATTTGAAAATAACTAAACACGTCATACATGGAATGATTTTTAAAAGGTTTGATTCAAAAAAGTTTGAAGAAACCGCGAACAGACTATATGTACCCAACTCTAAGGAGGGTCATTGTTGGCCGGTATTGCACACTGCGAGGCTAGGTCTTCCCTGTGGGTAACATGGTTCGGAACCAGTGATTCTGTTCTGGGATATGAATGGTTATCACTTCTATACCCAGACACAAAGCCTACATGCATTGGTTGTGGTAGCGAAACAGTTGCTGCAACTGGTTAAAACACAGTACGTTTAAAAAATGCGTTTGTTTCTTTTGTGGCACTAGAAAGCTTGAATTAAATCGTGCCTGAAATGCTTAAAAACAAGTCTCGTCCTACCACGGAATAAGTAAACGTACTGAAGTGAAAATGCGAGGCTTTGAAACGGACTTTGCGTCTGATAAGCTACCGTCGTGCTGCGAAAGATTCCCTATTGGTAGGCTTACCATAATTTCTGGACTCCAATCCCGGAAATTTTTTGGAAGGGGTTGTTTTTTTGGTAAATAACATAAAAAATATTTTTTTGTTTAATTATTAATCATTTTTTCCACTTAGTTGAAATACATTGGTTTACAAATAACGTAATTATTTTCTACATCATTATTTTTAGAATAAAAATGTCAACTAAAAGTAGGCACAAAAACGTCCAAACATTTACTTAGAACTGGGTCCTGCGATTACAACATCTGTACCATCGGGTTCTTGCTTTTGCCCTGGAGTTGGAAGGGTGTAATATTTCCACAACTAAAGTTTTATTCTTAAAACGAACGAAGTAAACAATGGCTTGTCAACGAGCGCTTGCCAATGTCGAGTGTCTGACTGTCTTCTGCTTGTTTTGACGGTCTAGCTGAGCATCGCTGCATGCAATGTTGCCAACCGCTAAATCAAAACAGAGCGAAATTTCCCGGCCGCCCGGTCTTTCACTCAGATATCCGAGAATCCCGGACACTTCCCGGACACATTCTTGAATCCCGGACTGTCCGGGCTAATCCCGGACGCTTGGTAAGCCTACTTATTGGCTGATATTTTGGCTGGCAAGTAGGGCCTAAGTTTGGCGGACGAAAAAAATCACTGCCCCTGCCTGCACATATTTTAATGGGCACATTGAGTGACATTCGCCCAGTAAAGTTGTTATCGATGGAATGGAAAGTAGTGCCATAATTTAACTTCGTATAAAATGTGCTAGGTACCTAACCATTTGTGATAACTTAAATAATTTCTTTCGCTTTCTGTTTTTTAATGCACCGTAGTGCAAAAGTGAGCAGATATGTAAAATATTTACTTTCTAATAATTTCACTTTTTCACTTGACCGACGCATGGATAATGCGATGAGGACCATGGCAATGTTAACTTTACATAAGACGGAAGAATAAACAATGTGCGTAGAAGAAGATCTTACTCAGGACTTTCAAAAGTGTTCATTTCACCGTGAATAGCCTATAGCAACCAGTGAAGTGCTGCGTGCTCGGTGTTTTAAGCATTTACGATCATAAAACAAGAGGCGCGGAAACGATAGCTCACAAAGAAGACGCTCAGGATTGCAGGGCACTGATTCCTCGCTGCGCACAATACCCGCAATGAAGCTGGGCTCACAACCATCCGTCGCTTCCGTCAGTCAATCATCCGTCGGTTTATTCGTTCATCAATTGAAAGCAACTAACAGCAATCCCCGTCCGTCCAGGAAGCTTTCTGTCTTACCACCCAAAAAACACGAACTTTCTCGCGCAGAGAGAAACTTTTTTTTTATGAATGTCATAAATATATTCTCTTTCCCTTACATAATTTATTAGCTTTTCCTCTGAAACTATACAAGTAGTCTTCAGTTCAATTCAAAGGTGAAACGTAAAAAAGTAAACAACTCCACCGCCTTGTGTATTTAAAAACAAAAATATTCAGACAAATAAACAAGTGACTGTTTTCCGAAAGCCATGTTCAAGGAACGATATTTCAAGGCGATGGACCATCCGTCGGTCCGTCAAAAGTTAAAATTTGAGATATATTTGATGGATTAACGGATAGAAAAAAAGTTGCCCTACGATTGCTTGAAGATCACGTGACCGCCGGACGGACGGGCGATTGACGGATGAAACGGATGGTTGTGAGTCCACCTTAAATTTGCTTCGTGTGGGACGTGTCCTTGATCGTAGACATGGGTACTGGACGGATTAAACACTATGGTGAATCAGTTGTCTGAAATAGAAAAGATAAGTTTACATACGAACCCATCCGTTCTTTTCCCTACCTAGGTCACTGAGGGCCACGGTGACTGAGCGGTTAGCCTGCTCGCCTCCCACCAAGGCGATCCGGGTCCAATCCCCGGCCGAGTCACTCCGGATTTTCTCATGTGTGAATCGTGCCGGACGATACCGTTAGTCGGCGAATTTTCTCGGGGATCTCCCGTTTCCCCCTGCCCTTTCAGTCCGGCACTGCTCAATACTCACCTCAATCAACTTCATCGGCTATCAAGACCTCGATGTTAAGAGCCACCCAAATTTCTTCTCTTCCTCTCTCTCTCTCTCTCTCCTCTACCTATGCCACTGTGCCCGTAGGCCAACTCGTTCGCATATGACTCTTCGCAGTTTCGTTGGGAGTATATTACACGTTTGCTTATCACTAGAAACCTGAAGAATTCGCGGATTCATTTTGGGACAAGCTAGAATTCATCACACAAGTGTTTATATAACTTTAGTCATTGGTCCACACGGCGTTTTACACCTCTTGGACAACGGTGGACCAATGGTCGCCTTCCACTGGGACTTCAACAGACAACCAGTGCACAATTGACATCGGCATATCTGTACACGCGACTGTATAGAGTCTAGCCTGCGTGTCATTGAACTCGATAATTTTTCACGTCTCTACGTATCGCTTTTGTGTATTCGAGGTGCTGAGGCCTCTGGCATGCGCATTAGCTCATGCCTCATCTTCAGAGACCCTGTCATGTCGCTTTGTAATCTGACAGCGAGCTAAGACACATCAGTCATCTTTATACTTGGAGGTCACTTGTTCACTGCGGCTGTTGCCGTCTTCAGAGTTGTTCTCTTTTCTGACCTCACTGTGCGGAATTCAACCGTTTATGAGCTGTTTATAGCTATTTGAGCACTTTTGAGATCAACCTTTGGAAAATGTCGCTGCCCCTACCGGCATATGTTTTAACCGACACCCTGACTGGCTTGCGCCCAGTAAACTTGTAAAGGGGGGTGGGGGAGAATAGTTCCACCTTTTAACATTGAACTAAAAGTGCTAGGTGAATATTCGTGAATACCGAAATTATTTCTTTGACTTCCTGTTTTTTTAAATCAATGTTATTATAGGAATTAATCAATTTTTTAAATATTTACTTTTCTAATAATTTTACAGTTTCGCACACTTGACCGACGCATCAACAAAGGGATTTGGGCCATTGCAATGTTAATTTTACATATGATGGAAGAATACGCAATGTGCACACAAATACATCTTATGCAGGGCTTTCAAGTGCTGAGTTTACCGTGAAAAGCCTATGCCACTAACTCAGAATGTTTCAGGGCTAGCAGTGGCGTGTGGTGAAGTGTTGCAAGGTAAGCTGGCGTTTACCTAGCGCTGTACATACTCGGCGCACGCAGCAGGAACCAGTAACCAGGGTGGAGCCGGGAGAAACTGAATGTACTGCGGCCACTCACGAGAGAGAGGCGAGGCACCCATTACACACGTCCTGTGGCGTCAAATGCACTAAATATTTATGGCGAAAATATTTATGGTAATGCTAGACTTCAGTATCCAACGTCCACAACTTCCTTTGGTTATTGGCCGACTGTCTACGTGAGAAGACATGTTCGTATTTGACTGGGCCAATCGTAATAAAGTACTACGAAACTGAACGTCCATGATTTGCGGAGAGACACTTACGGCACGTGACATTTAAAACCATTGAACCACGAAAGTGCATATGAACAAAAGTGTTTTTGGAGTACAACTGGTCTTGAAATCTTTTCGCGAAAAACAGCAGTCCGTAGGTATAGCACAGAGCAAACCACAGTTTACCTTCCAACAGTTCAGCACATGCCACTGACGGCTAGTCAGTCATGTGTTCAGTGGTTCAATTTCATAGGGAAAACCGACCAAAATGTAACGATGTCTAGCACCAGGTTATAACGCACACTGATGGGTACATTAAAAAAATTGCTTCATTTTACACTAAATGTATGTGGCAGCAATGTCTCTACTGAAGTCGGTGTAATTTTGCACTTACATATGCTATAGGTTTTTTTTTTATTCTGGGTCCAAGTAAATTTATCCTACACGTTAGTAACAGAACATGCATCTTGCAACTCATTTTAAATAGAATGGCGTAAAATTACAATTAGTAGGCCTATGTAGCATAAAATAATCTGCAACATTCGGGTATTCTTTCTCAACGGCAAATAAAAATACTAAGACGTCGTTATTGTCATGTTACCACTTGTGTGTGTCTTTACCCACTTACAAAAAAGTAAAATCACGGATTCATTGTGACTGTAGTTACACAATTTCTATACATTTTTCACTGTTTTACTGAGCACTTTTACCGCCGGTATATATTGTTTTACAACTGCATCATGTTAATTCACAGACTTCGTATGCGTATTTTACAATTTTCACGTTATTTTACTCTGTTTTGTAACTTGGCAGCTAATCGGAGTTATAAAATGTTATCTCCAAAATATGGATAACAATTAACTTCACGTATAGTATGCGTAGTTACATGCAAAGACCAGCATATTGGTATAGGCTGTTCACTATAAAGTGAGCACTTTTTAAGGCCCTTTCAACAGGCATTAACCACTAATGAATATATTTTATTGCAACTCCAGGCGTTAACTTTTAGGTGTGGCAAAATGTATGCACTGTGTTTATTAGTCACACGGCAATGTTTATATTAAAAAGTGACAGGAAGATAGAAGTCTGATGAAAAGAAAAATTCAGCAAGGCCTTTAAAAGTGCTCACTTTACCGTGAATCGCCTATACAAGAATGCCTGAGGGGCGTATCCGAGTTCGCGAGGGATGGAGGTCTTAATAAAAATAAAATAACTGAATTCAAAATTATATTTATTCTCAATGCTACAAACAGTCAAACATCTGTTATTTACCAGACTGAGCGTCCTGTTAACTCTTATTACTCTTACTGAGCACAATATTTAATTACTATCTCCATATCAATTAAAGTATTTATCACAGTCTTTACACTGGCTAATTTCCCTTAAACTGCTTCAATTATTCCACATGTTTAATTAAAACTGTCTATTTCCGTCGTCCCGAGTGTCTTCACTGACGCATCCAGTCCACAGTCCCGCAAATTAGTCCCACCCTTCACTGCACATAAGCTCGCCGACGCTCTCTCGCAGATCGCTGCAAGAGTGCTCCGGAATGGTCCAACTGTCTCTTGAGGGCCATCAGTCCCCGCCACCTTGGATTTACGGAATTGTCGCAATTACTTGCATCACAGATTTTGTATTTTATTTTGGGACTCGACAAGACATAGGTAATTGCTTTGCACATGCTCTAAAACAGTTATTGCTCGACTGCTGTTACTAGTACCATTTCTGCAAACGCCCGCAAGAAAAAATTGCATATTTCTTGGCAGCAGTCACTATTCGGAAATTAATAAAGACAGTAAAGTTGTAATAGATTGATAAAAGCTTTAGAAACCATTATTTATGCCATGTCGTGCGAAAGATTTTGTTAAACATTCATAAATGTAATATGTTGCAAAAATTGTGAAAATCCAATATGGTGGGGTCTGATCCCCCTTAAGGTCGCACGAGACGCTAAACTCTGGGTTCTTAATCACTCTCTCTTGAAAGGCCCGCACGTGGTATTTATACTTGAGGTAGATACCGTCTAGAACGTTCTCGGCAATTCAAGTTGTTTTTGGAAAGGTAACGGTGATGGCATTCGTGCGTGATAAATTGAGAAATATGAGCTTTTCAAAGCCAGCAAGGCGCTAGCTGCGATAAGTTAATCGGTGCGTGCGGTGGAGTCATTTATGATGCCGCTCGCTTCGTCTAACGTTACAAACTTGACCTCCAGCTCTCGGCGCGTCCCCATACGAAGGAAACACCGGGTAGCGACATGCAACACGCAACACTGCCTTCTCCTCAAGTCTGTTCGTCCCGAACAGACACTGCAACATCTGGACCTTCGTAGAGTACAAGACGGTCGGTGTGGACAACCTTCGGCTTCGCCAGAGAGCCTTGACGACAAATCCGAAATATCATGTTATTGATCTTCTTCAGAGTCCTGTAGAGGCCTTCCCAACATTTCTATAGCTTCGGGCAGTACCCTTTTCGCCTCTCGGAGTTGTACAGCCAAACCAGTTGTCCATCTTGAAATACCTCTCCCGTCATTCTCCTACCATATCGCATCTTCATCCTGTCGCTATTTATTCTGAGGTGCAGTCGAGCAAGATTATGAATGCCAACAAGTATGTTATGTAATTCTCTGCCATAGTCAGGGGTTGCAGCTTGTTCTTCTGTTGGTCGGCCAAACAGCAGGTCACGAGGGAGGCATAGCTCTCTTACAAACAGCATCCTTGATGGTGTTATAGGCTGTTCACGGTAAAATGAGCACTTTTGAAAGACCTGCTTAAGCTCTACTTGTATACAGGTTGTGTGTTCTTTCTCCTTATGTAAAATTAACATTGCCGTGGGCCTCATAACTTTATTCATGCGTCGGTCAAGTGAAACTGTGAAATTATTAGAAAAGTAAATATTGTACAAATCTTCCCATTTTTGCATTTCGGTGCATTAAAAAAATGCAGAAATGGTTACCCAACACATTTTGTTCGACGTTAATATGTGAAACTACTTTTCCCCTCCATCGTTATCAACTTTACTGGGCGAATGTCTCTCATTGCACCCGTTAGACTATATGCAGGTAGGGACAGTGCATTTTTTCTAAGGTTGATTTCAAAAGTGCTCACTTTATGGTGAACGGCCTTTCCCCTTGTGAACTCGTGAACTACTGAGCTGTAAGCAAGAAGAAACAAGTTAGGACATTGCGAAATCGGCTTGATGTGTTTGGCTGTTTCCTGTATATGTCGTTTATCGCACGAACGTTTTATACTCGTGTCAGGAATAATTACCTTATTCTTGATTAAATTTAACTTTTACATATACTTTATGCATAAATTGCAATATTTAATTTATAATTAAACTGAACAGATATAGGGATAAAATAGGTGTTTTGGTAATGTTTAGTGAGAAATAGTTCTTATGCAAATTTGCATTACTCTGAGTGCGCACGAATGCTGTGCGCAGTTCCTGTGGTGTTATTCCCTCGACTTGGTTTTAAGCTGCTTTGTTTAAGGAAGATTCCCACCCGCCGTTTTGGATTTATGGAATTTTTGCCATACTCTGAAAATACAATTTTTCATCATGCTTTTTTTTTTTGGAATGACATAGCACATTGCCTATTGCATTGTCTAAGTCCAGTATTTCTTGATTACTGTTGACATCATTGCCTTTGTAATCATTCGGAAGAAATAATCTCGCGTTCCATCTTGACAGTTACCAGCAAAAATAAATAAATGTAGCGAAGCTGTGGCATTTCGATTAAGTTTAGGGAGCTGTTATTTAGGATATGTCGTGCGGGAAATTTCAATACACTGTCTGAAATAAAAGTTTTGGCGAAAGTCGATAAATCCAAGATGGCGGGTGGGAATCCGCCTTAAATGAGGCGGGGGAATAGCCTGGAAGAATAACTTTAAGCCGGGCTTCAGAAAAGTGTGAAGTAACAGTGAATTGACTGTAGTTTATTCATTGGTCGCTGCCATGTTGTAAATATATTTTATTCATCTCGGTTGTGCGCGATATGGTCGCCTTATTTCGTCCTTTTTATCACTGTTATCCAATAATAAATTATACGTTATTGAAGTCTGGCCTGCCGCCGAAAGAATTTGCGAAATTCTGGTACCTCTATTCATAATCAATTTTGTTTGTCCAATGGCGCCGTAGGTATGGGGCAAGGTGGCATACTTCCCCCCCCCCCCCGGCCTAAGTCTTACGAGGTAACGCCGCAAGAAAATAATGTAGATTATAATTCATGATTGATGCATATTCACTACGAATGTAAATAAATTATTATATTAAATGATAATACTTTTACTAGTGTAAGTATTTTGTACCGCAATGTAAATATGAAACAATGTGTGCGTTTGTGTGTGTGCGTGAATGTGTGTATGAAAATACAGCCATAATTGTTTTAAAAACAAAATTTTGGTGAGGGCGCAATGAGCCAAATTCTCTACAAGACCTAGCCTTCCCCCTCCCCCCGATCATGGAAACGGTTCCGAAGCCCTTGATTTTGTCGATGTTTCGCCTTACATGAGGTTTGTTTAGGTTATGTTACTACGTTGGTATAATTGGACTGTGTCCATTGCCGACCATGAGATTAAGTAAAAATCGCACACGCACACAGAACTCAGCAAGACAAAAAACGGAAAAATTGGGTTTGGCAGTGTTGGGGACACTGCTTTTTATTTTGCGTGAATACGTCTATAATTCCCGAATAGAAGCGACTGATGAAAATCAACCTTTGAAAAAACACTCTAGGCATAACATGTCAACTTGTTTTTTTCAATAACCTGTATTACACTATAACACTGTGGTTAACTTTAGTGTACTATATTATTTGATAAATGAAACTTTATCTTAATATTTTCTGTAACTTGTCATATTTAGTTTTTATTAAATATGAATTAACACCAGCGAGAGCAGCGACGTGTTGGCAATGTCCGGTAAGAAATAGTTCACAGTAAAAATATTATTTTAACCTAGTTTGTTAGTATACTATTTGTAAATTAAACGGTGCCTACTGAAATATTTAAATATTTAGGTAGCCCCGATGGAAACATATATCATCTTTACAGTTTAAAATAATAGCGGAAAACATCGCGAGTAGGCCCTAATGGTGCGATGTTGTTTTATCGAGCGAGAAAGCAAGTGTCTGTTGAGCGAGGCTTGTCCCTCTCTCTCTCTTTTTCTCTCTTTCACACTCGGGAAGTTTCACTTCGCTAGTAAGTAAATATATTATACATGTTTTCAATTGTAGCGTATTTCATACTTATTACACAGCAAACTAATGATTTTTGAATTTTTAATTTACAACTCAGAAGAGATTTTAATTTTTGAATACTTATTTTAATATATTTAGATATGATGGCGGGGCAGAAACAAAGTGAAGGTGGCAGACGTGGCGAGCCATGACATGGAGTGTTGCTTTGTTACCAAACAATGCGTGAATTATACTCACTCCGAAAAATACTTCAAATTACCACATCACGTTTTTAGACGTTGTGTTTTTTAAACCTACCTAAGCAAGTTACGATATTGTGATAAATCTGCGTTTACGCGGCAGTAATAAATATACTGTTACGGTGTTTCGTTAACCACTGCGTGTGAAATAGTGTGGCGTGGCTGCGTGGTGATCGTTACGCTGAATCTGTGTGTCTGCGTGATTTAAAATATTTGATGTGAACTATTTATACGTTTTAAATGTGAACTGTTTTTATGACGAGGTTATGTATTTATATCCATGTCTGTTTATTTATCACAACGTTGTACCTTTGCCCTGAGTGTTTGTAACACAGTTGTGTAACATGATTTACCACCAATTCCAACAAAATAACCAAGCCCAGCCCCAAAAAATTTCAATAAACCTAGTAAGTAGCAATACATATACATATGAGCGGAGTAAAAGTTACTGTAGGTTTATTTGTATGCATGCTCACCACTATATTTTTTAAGTTTGTGTGACAAAAAATAAGCGACATGAGTTGCGTGCTTGATGTTAATGTCTTTTTCGTTGGACTCATTATTTCTACGTTATTCGAACTGAGGTCGTCCGTTTAAAGAAATAACCCAACACATATCAATAACAAAAAGTTAAATACTATAGTTCATTACCCCGCATTTGTAACAGTGTTAAACACAGTCGCGGCAAAATACTAATGTTTATTGCATGTAATGTTCTATGTCGTAGAAAACAAATATATTAATGTAAAATAACCGTCAGAACTGTCGTCAATTCAGGCATTTTTAAAACGCCATAAAGCTGACCCAAATAATGTTGGAGGCCTAAACTGTGAATATTCATACGGAATGTTTTTTGGAATATGACAGAATTTTTTGAAAAGTTGTAAACAGTGAACAACACATTTGACAGGTATAAAAGTAAAAGTCACATTTCAATGTTTATGTTTAGGTGTAGCGAAAGTATACGAACACGTGTACACACGCAATGACATGTAAACATTGATTTTGACATTTGCTACATGGCAGTCACATGGCAATGTTTGTTTACATTGGGTGGAAGGATACGAAACGGGCTTGCAAGTAGATATTTAGCAGGGCTCTGAGAAAGTTGCTTTCAGTGGGGAATGGACTATACGTTGACGCACTCGGACGCCTTGATGATTATTTTACGTTCCCGGCACCACTTTATTCGAGGATATGGGGTTTTATGGATATTACTAGATTGCTTTTGAGATGCTTATTCCAACCGTATATGATTTCTGTATTTTGATGTGGCTTTTTGACGACTATAGGCGTACATTTTGTTAAGTTTTCTTAATTTTTTACATTAAACGCATATGATTCCACCATAACCACCTCACAGAAATGTTTTATACGTGCAATCAATTTATCTAGACGAGAGCTTTCGATCGAAACCTAAACGAGCGTCGTAGCTTCTCCTAGTTAAAAGTTATACTACGCCGAAGTTATTAGACGCGAACTCAAACTGGCTGCACAAACCCGCCCCCCTTCACCAACCGCGAGCGATGCTTCGCAGTCCTCACTCAACGTAACATATGCTTTGATCCTTTGGCAATCGAGTGATGTAATTGAATTTTGAACGTAGACGATAGATTTGGAGCTGCAATGCCAAACTCTATCTCTCGATTTTGTTATCATCGCATTTTCTGGCATACCTCCCACTATGGTTGCAAATTTAAAGACGTATTAACGTCAATAATCTTTTACAACACCACGGACATATAATTAAGAAAATCGGTTTCCTTGTCAGTCGAATCATACTAACATAATAATATGACTCACCAGTGCCATTAAACTTCAAAGATTGTTTAGGTTAGTTTAAATCGGGCATTCTTGATTCCCCCAAAAAAATCAGTTAGGACAGTGAAAAAGAGGTACCAGTTAACCGATCCATTAGCCTTATTTACAGATAATTTAGTATTCCTGTAGGAACAACTTGTGGTTATCCCTCCCGCTCCCTCCTCTTCCTTGCTTCGATATTGACGCACGCGCGCGCCGTAACCACTGTGCGGCGAGCCGCAGGTGTCTCATGTGACTAGTGCTGGGAGAGCGTGTTCCTTCACTGTCCAGTCGCGGCCAATATGGCGGGCCGGTGGCCTCGCGCGCGCGCCCACGCCGACATTCGCGCCTCAATTCCGTCCGCCGATTAAGTCGTTAAAGGGACCCCCACCTGCTGCGTGTCTCTGCTCTCCCGCCGTCTTCTAGCTGCCGACACTCTCACTTTGCTCTTTGAGGTGCTTTTCAACACTCTGATGCTGCTGGTGTAATATTACCTCGCCTGGATTTAAAGGCTGTTCTCGATGAAGTGGGGCCACGGTCGCTGAGCGGTTAGCCTGCTTGCCTCCCACCATTGAGATCGGGGTTCAATCCCCGGCCGAGTCACTCCCGGATTTTCGCATGTGGGAATCGCGCCGGACGATGCCGCTGGTTGGCGGGTTTTTTTCAGAGATCTCCCGTTTCCCTCGTCCTTTCATTCCGGGGCTGCTTCATACTCATCTCACTTCGCACTCATCGGCTCTCATGATCTCGGTGTTAAGAGCCGGCCAAATCTCTTCACTCACTCACTCACGTTAAAGTGAGCACTTTTGAAAGCAACCTTAGGAAAATGTCACTACTCCTGCCTGGCATACATTTCTAGGGACTCACTGAGTGACACGCGCCCAGTAAAGTTGGTAACGATGGAAGGGAAGTACTTCCATATATTACCGCCGAAAAAAAAAGTGATAGGTAACCATTTGTGATAACATAAATTATTTCTTTCTCTTTCTGTTTTTTTTTTTAATGCATCAATGTGTAAAAATAAGCAGTTTTGTAAAAAATTTACTTATATATTAATTTCACGGTTTCATGTGACCGACGCATGAATTAATTGATGAAGCCCATGACAATGTTAATTTTACATAACGTGGAAGAATACACAATGTGCATACAAGTAGATCTTAAGGTTGAAGTAAAGCAATTGCCTATGGAGCGCTGCACTCGACTATACAATGTGAAGAACTCATAAAAAAGTAATACACACACCATAAAAATTGTCAGAAAAGTGCAATTTATGCTGTATATTAAATAAGAATATATTTATTTGGCAACATTATAATATATTTTTCTAAAATATGCTTTTTAAATGAAAAAAACATCAACCGGTCGATAGAGTCCGCATTTTTAATTAAATGGAAGCGCATTTCCGTTTTGGATGCTTCGGAAAGCAGAATTTGCAAGAAAATTTAGTTCGAGAAAGATCGTTATTATATGTAGTGTGATAATGTTTAATTAAAACATAGTATTAATGTATAATACCAGTTTTATAATTAACTTCATTTACGTCCGTTTCAGCCATAAAAGTTTGTGACAAATGTACGCACATCAATTATAAAAATTATTTCCTACATTATTATTACAGTTTTCTTGCCTACAATCATAGTAAACATTAAGACGATATTCTATGACGAAGACTGCCTTGCAAATTCTGCTTTCTGAACCATCCAGAATAGAAATATGCTAAAATTTGGTTTAAAATACAACTATTTATTCGATTACTTTTATACATTTAAAAAGTACATTTAATAAAATATTTTATAATGTTGCAAAATATACATTCTTTTTTCATATACATCATAAATCATATTTTTCTGACAATTTACACGGTGTCTAACTATTTTTATGAGTGCTTCACGTTATATAGTTACGTGCAGCGCTCCATAGGCAGCTGCTTTACTTCAACTTTAAGCAGGGCTTTCAAAATTGCTCATTTTACCGTGAACAGCGCATAACTGAGCTGTGCGGAGTTTGCCGTAACATTACAACGTCACTAGTCTACGAACACACTGGCGACGAAATATTTCTTCAGTGGCAGTGTACATGTGTGAGGCGCTCTGCAACGTCATATTACTCCACCAACACTCAAAGTTTCAATTACTCTAACTAACAGGATGGATTCTTGTGAGCTATTCTACGTAGGAAAGAACATTTTATTGAGACACTTTCAACTCGGCATTAGATTGGCACTTTGGCAGAGACCCGGCCAGTAATGAGTGAATGAGTGAATTGATTTGGGCGGCTCTTAACATCGAGGTCTTGAGAGCCGATGAGGGTGAAGTGAGATGAGTATGGAGCGGCACCGGTATGAAGGGACTGGGGAGACGGGAGATCTGCGAGAAAACCATCGACCAGCGGCATCGTCCGGTACGATTCCCACTTGAGTGACCCGGCCGGGGATTGAACCCGGTTCGTCATGGTGAGAAGCGAGCAGTCTAACCGCTCAGCTAACGTGGCCCCCCGACCAGTAATGAACGTTGCACAGTGTAGTAAGTGTGTCCGGTGTTGTGTGAATCGTTAGGACAGTTGTAATTGGGAATACAGACACCAATATTCGGAGCATAGACGACTAGCTTTTAGCTGGTTTTTTGACGTGAATACGTTTTTAAATTTGCGACCATAGTGGGAGGTAATCTAGAAAATCCGATGATAGCAAAATCGGGGTATAAAGTTTGACATTGCAGCTCAGAATCTATCGTTTACATTCAATGTTAAATTACACCACTCGATTGCCAAAGGATCAAAGAATATATTACGTTGAGTGAGGACTGCGAAGCATCACGCCCGTGCGGGGAGGGGGGCGTGGGCGCCGAAATTTTGAGTTCGTTTCGCCGCGTCTCATAACTTCCGCGTAGTATAACTTTCAACTAGAAGAAGCTACGACGTTCGTTAAGTTTCAATCGACAGCTCTCGTCAATATCAATCGATTGCGTGCAGAAAAACATTTGTATGGCGTGATTATGGTGAAATTGTATGACTTTAATGTAAAAAAAAATGAAAAGGAAAACTTAACACAATGTCGGCCTATAGTAGTTAAAAAGCCAAGTCAAAATAAATAAATCGTATACGGTTGGAAAGAGCATCTCAAGAGCAATCCAGTGATACCCTCAAAACCCTATATGATTGAGTGAAGCGGTGCCGGGAACGTAAAATAAACATCAAGGCGTCCGAGCGCGTCAACGTAGACGTATTCACGCAAAACAAACGACCGTGTCCCCAACACAGCCACACCCCATTTATTGTTTCTGCGTTAACTCTGTATTACAGTACCGCACTTAAAAGTGTTAAAGCCCGTGCCACGGTGAAGTCTCCTTGTAAGATTCTACGCAAGATTGTATGGTCGCTGGTATTGATCGTTTCACTGAAAATTTAAGCCGTGTACACACCATCGAGCATTTTCCCGTAACGTAACTCTGAACCGAACGGAGGACTGTTCGTTTCGGTGTTCGGTCCTTCGTGTCGCACCTATTTCTGCCTTGGGCCGAGCTCGCAGCTTCTACAAGCTTTACAAGTAGAGACATGAAAAATTCGCGGATTAATTTTGACACAAGCTATAATTGGAGAACTCTTACATTTGTGTCACCTTTTCCATTGTCTACGCGTTGATTGACACCTCCTGGAGATCCTTAGCCAATGAGAAACAAACGACAGAATTGACGCCCAATCGTCGTCCTTCATTGTGGCTGCAAGTAACCAATGAACACTCGATATCTACACGATTGCATATAAGACCGTGGAGTCTAGCCTGGAGGACGTTGAAGTCACGAATTTTTAAGGTCTCTACTTACAAGATTTTATAGTCTTCTATACAATCAAGCAGATGTCCACTGCTCATTGGTTGTTTGCTCTATCACAGAGGACAGTGATGATTCGGCCTGCATTTTGCTGCATGTTTATCACTGGCTCAGAATTTTCCAAGAGGTGTCAAGTAGCGCGTGGGCCAATTAAAACTTTTCAATTCGAGTTTGTCCCGAAAGGAATTCGCTACTTTTTCAGGTCTCTAGTAATAAAACTTGCGAACCATGCGCGAACAGTACCTAGTCCTCATTGTTGTCCAGAGTGTACTGATACGGGATTGTGGTTGTTCGTACCTCAGCAGCAGTGGCGTGTGGTGGACTGTTTCAAGGTGAGCTGGCGTTAAGCTCTGTGCTATACCCTGCTGCTTGCTTCAACCACTAAAACGTAGCTCGACAGCTGACGCCACAGGACGTGTGTAATGGGTCCCTTGCTGCTCACTTGAGAATGGTCGCAGTTTCTCTACACTGTAAAAAAAAATCTGGTAAACTTCCTAAACTGTAATGGAAGTTTTTAACCTATACATTGTATGGCAACAATACCACACATCAAGCTGCAGATTTAGGAATGTTTAGCAGCGCAACTATACAATGTTGGGAACTTCCATATGCATTTGACTGAGCAAATGTACGAACGCTGCAATGAATGCATAGGGGAAAACATTACCATTACTGCTCTCTCACTAAGCATATACACTGGTATGGTAGAACGCTGTAATGAATGCATAGGGGAAAACATTACCTTTACTGCTTTCTCACTAAGCATATACACTGGTATGGTAATTTTACGAATAATTTATTAGACTGTAGGCTCTACAGTAGTAACTGGCTCCTACTGTGTGCACCGAAAATGTACAGATGCGAGAAAGCACCAGCTTACCTTGCAACAATTCACCACACGCCACTGGTAGGCATTTATCTGGACATGGAATTGGAAACAGCGGCAACAGCTTAGCTGGTAGCAAACCAGTTTCTTTTGAGCTGAGGAAACATTTTGGAGCTTCTCTTTATGACAAACTGATCCGCGCTTCGTCGCGCTTTATGTAATGGTAGTGAAGCCATTATTTTAAGAGTGGGATGGTCCCCTGCGTTTTTGTGAAATAGATGTTTGCGCGAATACGTGTATCTCGGTAAATAAATGTTATGCAAATACGAGTTTTTGTAGAAAAAAAACATTATCTATACCCCTATTTTTTACTTTTGCCATATTAATCGTAACTTCAAAAAAAAAATCGTCAAAATGGTCAAACACCGCATTTTTTAAGCTTGCCAATGCAGTTTCCTTAAGCGACAAGAGAAAAGTACGAAGATACGGGCGTAGTTTAATATGTATAAAACCCCACTGTTACATATCTAATTTACACACTACAGCGTTATGACGGAAACACTGCACACCTTGCGCGTAGGAGCGATGAGGCGCTAGAAGTGCGTGTTAGTGTCGCCCGTATCGCTCCCTCGCTTCTTGACCTTGGCCCGTGGGTGGGATGACGCTACGATGGCCGTGGGAGGGGGGGGGGGGAATTCCATCACACTCGTATCTCCCAGTCCCATAATATTGTGTTAGTCTTATGTGCGTATATTAGTCGCAGAGTTTCGTCTTCTGACCTTTCGCTGAAGGACAATGAATTCAAAGACAACACAGTACACCTACACTCTCCAAAATTTAGAACACAACTAGCATGTCGTAGACAGATTTATTACAGCCGCTCGTAGCGCTGTTACGGGTGACGTCCACACTGGCAGAAGGACCTCGACGCGAGCCTTTCGTAGACGCTTCGTCTGTGAAAGGAACAATCTCCGAGCCGAACACCAAGCGAGAGGGTTATGCTTCACTCCGTGCCACGGGGTACCGCACGCATTAAAGCCTGTTCACGATAAAGTGAGCACTTTTCAAGTCAACCTTAGAAAAAAGTCACTATTCCTACCTACATATATTTTAATGGGCTAACTGAGTGGCATGCGCCCAGTAAAGTTGGTAACGATGAATGGAAAGTAGTATAATGAGCACTTTTGAAAACCCTGCTTAGGATCTATTTGTATGCACGTTGTGAATTCATCCGCCTTATGTAAACTTAACACAGCCTTGGGCCTCATTACTTTACTCATCCGTCGGTCAAGTAAAACTGTGAAATTATTAGAAAAGTAAATATTTTACAAATCTCTAATTTTTACTCGTCGATGCATTAAAAAATCAACAGAAACCGAAAGAAATAATCTAAGTTATCACAAATGGTTACCTAACTCTTATTTTTCGACGCTAAAATATGAACTTACTTTCCATCCCGTGTTACCAACTTTACTGGACGCATGTCACTCAGTACGCCCGTTAAAATATATGCAGGCAGGGGCAGTGACTTTTTTCTAAGGTTGATTTCAGAAGTACTCACTTCATCGCGAACAGCCCTTAACGATGGGGGAAGTAGTTCCATGTTTTAACGTTAAATTGAAAGTGCCAGGTTCACATTTCTAAATACTGAATTGATTTCTTCTGCTGTCTAATTTTTTAATGCATGCAAGTGTAAAAATTAGTAAATTTGTAAAATATTTACTTTTCTAATGATTTCACAGTTTCACTTGATTGACACACGAGTAAAGTGATCACGATCATGGCAATGATAATTTTACTTGTGGTGGATGAATACACAGTGAGCATATGAGTAGATCTTGAGAGTAGGATGGACTGAAACATTTTCTGTGAAATATTTGTTTGCGCGAATACTCGTATTTCGGTAAATAAATGTTCTGCAAACACGAATTTTTGTCAGAAAAAAAATATAAAAAAAACAATTATCTATGTACGTATTATTTTTACTTTTGTCATATTAAGTGTATTCTCTGAGAAAAAAACCGTGAGAATGGTCATATATAGCATTTTTAAAGATTGGCTATGCAGTTTCCTTCAGCGGGAAGAGAGAAGTGGGGTTTAATGGCATGTAATCAAGTCCCACTGTTACAGATCTTATTTAGACAGTACAGCGTCACAACGGAAACACTGCACGACTTGCGCGTAGGAGCGATGAGGGGCTAGAAGTGCGTGTTAGTGTCGCCCGTATCGCTCCCTCACTTCTTGACCTTTGACGCGCGGGTCCATCTCACTCACAATCAGGGCCCTCAAAAGTGCTCAGGCTGTGTCCGAATTCGCCTGAAGTACGTACTTGTGCGTACCTGTCCCCGAAAGTGACGTTGTAAGTGCTGTCCGACTTGCAAGTGACGTATGCAAGTATACAAGTAAACGAATTTGTATACTTTTCGCATACTTGCGGAATATGTGCCGCCATTTTGAGAAACAATTTGTAGGTTACAATTGATTTGCAACATAATTATTTGATTTAAAATTTAATAGGGCAACATTACTACTTCGTAGGCATATAATTTTGAACTGAATAAATAATTATCGCAAGTTTCACCTTTAAAGAAAGATCTAAGCAATAACTTCATATTAAGCCTATGTTCCTAACCTACAGAAGTTAAGAAAATAAAAATAAACAAACTGCACTTACATAGGTACAGTAATGCAAGATAATAAATGTTAATGTAAATCGGATTTAAATATTATTTAATACTTTATTTAACGACCCCTAGAAACTTCGGCTATTTTCAAATTGTTAGTCGGCAAACATGATTTAAAGTGGTTAGCTGGCTAATAACTGGCACCGAAGCCAACAAGACTGCATGTCCGAATTCATCAAGTTTGGTGTCAAGTGTAAGTGAAGTATGCAAGTACGCAAGTACCTGAGTTCGGACACGGTCTCAGTTTACCGTGAACAGCCTGTACACTAGTGGGTATATAAGAAGGGAGGCCGGCAAGACGACCTGGCCTCGGAAAGTGTCGGACATAGTGTGTTCTCGACTGCAAGGCGCGGGACGGACATCCCCCGTCGTGGGCGACCCCTGCCTGACCTTGCCGGGTGTGACGAGGTGTTGGCTGGAGCCGGAGGACGGGAATGATTTACTGCTATGGAGATGAAGGCGGCTTAAGTGGCAAGAGGCCGGACGGCGCGTGTTGGGCTAATTGCGTCGTTGAAGGTAACTTAATAGCGTGCGTCCTCCGGCCTAGGACGGCTTTTGACACATTGCGCGCGCCATTCTGACGCCGTCTCTCCCCCCCCCCCCTTTTTAATTTCTTTATTTCACGACCTTCGAAACCACTTAATAAGTGATACGGAGAAAGAAAATGCAATTGAAGCTGTATAGTCTATTCGCGGTGTCTCCAATCTTTTCGAATCAAACCTTTGAAATATCACCCCATGTATTATGTTTCGTTGTTTCCTAAATGCGTCGTGTATCACATGCGTTTTATACTTATGTTAACATTAAAGTATCTTATTTTTGTTCATTTGAACTTTTAATTATATTTTATCAATTTCGTTTATAATTAGTATGAATAAAACAGGGAGAAAGTACGTATGTTGGTAATACCTAGAAATATATTTTTCTCGTCGAAAGTATTATTAAGGTGGCCGCCTGGGTAGGCCGCCGAACGTTATGCAGAGCTCCAGCAGAAAAGGTTTTGTTAAAAAAAACTGTTACACGTGTCTGAGTGAGGTCGGCTTACGAATAGCATCTAATAAACTTTACGCGCCTGTATACGTTTTTCAATTCCTCCATGTTTCTGTAAAGCATGTTTTTTTGATAGGGAAAATGGCTCAAACGGGTATTCTCACGGTCATTTTTAGGTATGAACATTCCGGTACAAAACATTAAAAATTGAATAGGGACGCGCATCAAACCTTTATTTCATTATTACTTCATAAAATGGTAGGGTCTCCGCTGAAAGTCTCATAGAGACGTGTTATCGACGGCAAGACTGCACACCAGTTCAGTGCTTTGCGTTTTCTTCGGGGTTATCCGCAAGCTGTGTAGTAGGTCCACTCCCACTGCAACGTTTATGTAGCGGTTTTATACTCTCACTTTCAGAGGTAGTATAGATGTTCTGCTAATGGCGTATGGTGACGCACAAAATAATATGCTAAATTTTTTGAACTGTAGACGCAAACCAAATAATAAAAGAAAGAAAGTTGTTCTGTCAATGTTTGGCAGTTGTCAAAACTTGAAATAAGTTGTCCCAAGAATGGTTTTATGGGTGCATTCAAATATAACGTGTTGCATAGTTTGTATGCTACACTGTAAAAATATTTCTGGTAAACTTCCTAAAATGTAATGAAAGTTTTTCACCCATACATTGTTTAGAAATGATGCCACGTTTCAGATTGAAATATGGGAATGTTTAGTGCCACTGCCATACAAAGTTGGGAACTTTCCTATCGATTTGAATTTTTCCTAAGTAAATATAGGAACGCTAACATGGATGTATGGGAAACAATTTTATCGTTCGCGCTTTTTTTCTATACGTATACACTAAAGTGGTACACTTTCAAATTATTTCTTAGAGAGTCTGGCTTTCCTGAATTCTCACAGTTGGTTAGGTTTGCAGGCCCCGAGTATGCAGACGAAGTGACTCTATATCTTCCACGTCCAGTGCCCTTTCTGTTTACGGAGACCGCGGTATTCCGAATGAGAAGAAACAGTGTGGTACGCGAGTTGTGTTGCACATATGCTTCCATTACCATGGTGCTTTGTCGTTCCATTTTCTGTTCCGAGAGTGCAGCCCATCATAATGTTCTCTGCCTAGCTTATATGCCAACTGTATTTGAGGTTGCAACTCTTTCGGAACATTAATATATATATATATATATATATATCTTTCTTCCATTGTGAAACACAATTTCTCTCGCTTGTTCTGACTTCTGAATATGTAAGTACTAGCAGTCCGCCATCGCTTCGCTCAGGTGTTATGGAGTTATTAAAATATATACTGTGACTACCCGTGACTACCCGCGACTACCTGCGAATAATGGTTTTGTAAACGCATGCTTAGAAAGCAGCCAAGTAGCTCTTTTTTTTTCTCCGACTTGGTTTAAAAATTGATTTATTTCTCAAGGACGTTTTTCTTTTTTTTTTTAAATTAAACGTAGCCTATGACCATCTGAAAGAATGTAGCTTTCTAACAGTGAAAGAATCATATGAATCGGCCGTGTAGTTTCAGAGATTACCCAAGACATATACACAAATAAACAAACTCGCATTACCTCTCTATAATATTAGTCTAGATATGGAATTGAAAGTGCCATTTATTTTTTGGCGGCCCAGAAGAGGTCCTTCGTAACCAACCTAGCGAGCTGTGGCTATGGACCGGAGCAAGTTCTAGGTATGTGCCACGCTAGGGCCGTATACGCTCTGCAAACAAAAATTGCGAGTGGGAGGAAAATGCAGTGACGGCTAGGTGAAGTTTCGGAGTGCAAAGCCAACATTTTGAGGACCGACTTCTCTCTCACGAAACTATGTCTAAGCGTGTAAAAGGGTCTCAGGGTAAACTAGAACTTACATAGTGTAAACATGCATCTCTTAGTTTCTGTAAGAATACGAAGGAAGGATTATCAGAAGGGCGGGGGCTTGTAACCTAGCTGTAAAAGTAGGATGGTTGCAGTTGCAGTCGATAAATTTTGGGCGCCAGTGAAGGGTAAACGAAATAAAGATGGAACAAAGGCGGATTGCAAGGGTGGGGAAAACGGAAGTGCCCCGAGAAAGCCCGTTTACCAATGGCAACGTCTGCCACGTTTTCCACATGCAAAAATCCTGGTGACCCCACCGGGAATCGAACCCGGTTATTCGAGTAGTCTAACTACTACACCAACGTGGCCATGACAAGAAAGGGTATTATATGATATTCACGGTAAAGTGAGCACTTTTGAGAGTCCTCTCATTTGGAATAATAGTCAATAAATATATCTTATTTAGTTTTGGGCGTTAACTTTCTAGTGCAGTGGAATAAACGCACTGTGTTTATTTATTACATGGCAATATTTATTTCAGAAGGTGTTTGAAGGATAAAAAAATTGCTGAAAATAAAAAGTAACTAGGCCTCATAAGTGCCCACTTTACCATGAACAGCCTATAGTTAAACCCGAGGGTGGGCGAAACTTTATTTAATTCTTTAGCCCACATTCCGTAGATGCCATATGATGCGCAGCGTAAATAGCGTAATGCATGTTGGTACAGCATGTAGAATCTTGATGTGTGTTCGCAGTAATCCACAGCAGGCACCAGTGTTACACGGTATACTAGCGAGTCGTGTTACCGGTTCCATAATTGAGTGGTTGAGGGCAACCTAAACATGTTACATCCACACTATAGGCTGTTTACGATCAAATTAGCACCTTTGAAAGCCCTGCTTAAGATCTACTTGTATGCAGGTTTTGTATTTTTCCGCCTTATGTAAGATTAACATTGTCATGGGCCTCATCACTTTACTTATGCGTCTGTCAAGTGAAACTGTGAAATTATTTTGAAAGTAAATATTTAACAAATCTGTCCGTTTTTACACTTTGCCACATAAACAAAAAATAAAGCGAAAGGAATAATTTAAGTTAACAGAAATGGTTACTTAACACTTTTTATTCGACGTTAAGTTATTGAACTACTTTCCCATCCATCGTTACCAAATTAACTGGGTGCATGTCACTCGGGGCGCCCGTTAAAATATTTGCAGCTAGGAGCAGTGACTTTTTCTAAGGTTGATTTCGAATGTGCTCACTTTATCTTGAACAGCCTTTACCCTGCAGCGCGACTATTAAGGCGGGACTCCACTGAACTGGTCACTGGCCTAGGCCGGAGGCCCATACCGGTGGCCGAACCCGCCGCGCCGGTCTGTGCAGACGTAGATGTTGTGAACGATGACTGCGGCATGGGCAACCGGCACTTCAGTGTCTCGGCGGCCCTGCTGGCGGTGGTAAACTTCAAAGGTCTGATGCGTGGAGTCAAATGATACAATTTGATATAGGCTATTCACGGTAAAGTGAGCACTTTTGAAAGCCAGCTCATTTGGAATAATAGTCAACAAATAAATTTTATTTTAGTCTTAGACGTTAACTTCCGAGCGGGATGGAATATACACACTGTGTTCATTACTTACTTGGCAATATTTACTTAATAAAGTGGTTTTAGGATAATAAGTGGCTGAAAGAAAAAAGTGTCTAGGGCCTCGAAAAATCTCACTTTACCATGAACAGCCTAACCT
Organism: Dryococelus australis; assembly: GCA_029891345.1. NCBI lineage: Eukaryota > Metazoa > Arthropoda > Insecta > Phasmatodea > Phasmatidae > Dryococelus > Dryococelus australis. The sequence continues at coordinate 238,105,606 of CM056995.1, read as the reverse complement.
GATTCAGTTTTCTCGGGAGGAAATAAATATCTGGAATCTACAGGTTAATGACTATAGGCCTTCGAACTAAACAAAATGTCAACTCCAAAGAGTCTTAGTATAGAGCGAACAAAGTATGTGTAAACGGGAACAGTTTTAAAATTTAACTATTTATAACAGTAAGAAATGTTGTGACGAATTTACTCTACTTGGGCAGAAGTTGAAATAAAGGCGAGACAATTGCCAACTCGCTACGGAAAGTCTGTTGTCAAACATATATATGCATAGTTATTTTGGACGATTCACCTCAGAAGCAACATTGTCAGTGTGAAGTGTTTGATCCTGTACAGAAATATCGAATACAGTTACTGTTTCACCACACCAAGATATCTACAACCATAGCAGAGTGGGAGAATGCTGACATACTCTCATGTTTCTCTGATATTTTGGCAGCCGATTGATCATTTCTTATCTCACATACCTGTTTTCTGCTAAATGAAAATATTTTCTATTTTTACATCATCATAGTCGTGTAGTGCTTCGGCAATTACAGAACAGAATCTGGATCTATTACTGAAATAGTTCGCCTTCAAATCTTGAAAACAAAGCTAAGGCTGCACTGGAAACACCGGTGGCTAGGAAACGCAGTGTTTCAGACAAATGCTCATTCATAGAGATTGCAGCTTAATTATTTGTATTTCTCCGATGTATTTTGGTCCAAACATACAAAAACGCTCACCAGAATATCCGTTTGTCACCTTCAGTCAATTATTTCCGAATACTGCCACGTATTATCCGTATACTGTCATCGTTTTGATTACATAATATATGAGATCTGTTCCAATTTATGAAATCACTACTATGTGGTCTATAAAAACGTATTTGTGTGTCAAATGAAACTGTGTAATTGTATAAATAATTATAAATGCGCAGGATAACGTAAACGGTCATAATAAGACAATAAAGGCATAAAAAATATATTTTTAACTATGGGAATGAGCTATTATCTGCATATTGTGTATGTGTATATATAGGATGTATCTAAATTAGACCAACAAACTTCGCCTGTAGGTTAATCGTGAAAAAAATAAGTTGAGAATATATATACAACCCAAGGTCTAAAGTGAATACTAAGGGTTGTATACATATTTGAAGTTGGACCTGGAACACTTGTTTATTGCAAATATTGGAGATAATATTTAAGAAGGAACACTGATTGTCTGGATAATGATTAGCTGAACAAAGATCTTTAAACACCACAACACTTGTCGCTGTTATCAATTATTTCATGTAAATAATCACTGTTACTACAACTATTTCGAACTAACATCCGTATCGCGGTAGCATATTCGGGATTTTAAGGATGGACTATTAATCATCATGTCACCTTGTGTAAATACCCTAAACCTCACCGTTTTCGAGTAACACGTGTTTTACTTTCAAAATATTATTTACCAATACCTGGCAGGTGGGACACGCACAATACCCAATAGCACACTTTTGCGGCTGTTAAAGGGAGGGGAAGGTTCTAGAGAGAGGTGAACTACAGTGGTCTGTAATAAACGTTATCTTCTACTACAGCTTCAAAACGTGTACCTCCCAATTAAATTTAGATCATATGCCGTATGTGTTTTCAACTTTTCTCGTGATTAACCTACACCCGAAGTTTGTCAGTCGAATTTAGATACATTCTGTATATACACCGTGAACTATAATTCATATGCCAAACTCACATAGCCAAGAGAGGGGTGTAAAAACAAAATATTGATATAAGGAACCCTCGTTGGCAAACCTTTCCGTCTGCCCCATACGTGGGAGTGTAGTTACATGTGTAGGTAGGCAACAAGCATCTTTGAATCTAATACAGGCTCGTGGTATTCACATCCAGTGGCGTGCGTAGCAAACAGGGAATGGATTACAAGTACCCTGATTTTTTAGTTAGCCGTAGAAACGTCGCACAGGAGAGATGGATATCGTAGCCGACACAACACCCCCTCTGCCCGTGAACTGCTGTGTGATTCGCCATACACAAGGCGCATGTCGGCCAGCTCTGCGCTGCCATGTTTCCCCAACCAGCTGCAGGTACATGTTGACTTGACAGTCAAGACCACATCCACGCACGCGTCGATTATACCTCGAAAGTCGTTTGTTGCCTGCTTACTCCTGTGACTTCATCCGCACATGTGGAGCAGAAAGATAGGTTTGCAACCCTGGGTTCTTTACATCAATCTCTTTCTTTCGTACTCCCCTCTTAGCCCTGTGAGTTTGGCACATGTATTATGGTCCACGGTGTGTGTGCATATAAACACATACACAAACGTGCACTCTTGTCATATAAGCAAATGTGTGTTGTTATGCCTGCGATTTCCAATTTTCTGGTGTGTTTATAAGTATGTGTGTGTATATATATACATAAGTATTCCATATTTTGTGGGCAGGTAGTATGCACCAAAACAAGACAAAAATGTCTAAGAAACATGTGTCCTAAAACCTACAGCTATGAACATTTGTTCACCATCGCTACTGTGAAACTGTATCTCCGGAACGTGAGCTGGGATTATTAATTTCCGTAGTAAACATGTGTGGGCTCAAGTAAATTCTCACGCAGTTGAAGAAGCAAGGCATCAGCACCGATTTTCAATCAATGTATGGGCAGGAATTATTGGCGATAGAATAATTGGATCTTACGTAATGCCAAACAGATTGAGTGGTGCTATGTATCATGATTTCGTAGTATACGAATTGCCTGTCTTGCTAGACGATGTGCCATACCTTCAAAGGTGAGACATGCGGTCCATGCATGATGGAGCACCGGCCCATTTCTCCCAAAATGTCTAAGAACACTTAATACAGACATTTAATGGGCGATGGATTGGTCGGGGAGATCCAGTAAGTTGGCCTTCGCTTTTCCTTGCCCTTAATACCTTCACCTTCTAGTTGTGGGAACACCTGAAGGCTTTGGTGTATGCAACCCCCATCAATCCTGTACAAGTACTACAGGAACGCGTCATCAATGCCTACCAGCACATCCTAGAACAACCAGGATTGTTTCAAAGGGTGCGTGATTCCTTACGACGTAAGGTTCATGGATGCATTACTATGAATTGATGTCACATCGAGCACCTCCTGTAGCGATGAACAAGTGCTCTTCCTGTATGGGTTTTGGACCCATGTTTATTAGACTTTTTTTATGATTTTGGTGCGTACTACCTCCTCGCAAAATATGGAAAACGTTTTTTTTTTAAATATCCTGTATATCATCATAAATAAATTAAAAATCAAATCTCGTTCTTTTATTTTATTAAGACCTCCATCCCTCACGAATTCGGATATGCCCCTCTGGCGTCTGTAAATATATATACATAAACACACGTATACAACACACCCACACACACATACCGACAGTGTTCGGATACTCAGTGACCAAACTTCCAGATATAGTTTCTGTGGATCAATAGTAACACAAATGCCCTACACAATTATATCCGGAAACGTATTTTTATAGCAAGTAAATTATGTTCAAAGTTGCGGCGTACAGCATCTGCAGTTCATGCGTGTAGAACAAGTTGTATGAATAGTAGGCGCGCGATGCTGGGTATGTAATAGTTTTTGTGCCCCTACGACCTATGCGACATATATATACACACACAAACACACACACACACACTCACATATATATATATATATATATATATATACACACAAGACGCTAGAGGGACATATAGAATTCGTGAGGGATGGACATCTTAATAAAATTAAAAAATTTTAAAATTTTTTTATTTTTTATTTTTTTATAAAAATTTTAATATTTATTTATTTATAAAAATTATATTTAATTATTTATAATGTTATATGCCTTTTTTCTCAGCGAGTGTAATTTTAATCCTTTTCTCGATTCGAATTAATGTCCTCATCACTGTCTCTCTACTGGTCACATTCACTTAATTCTCACTTATTATTTTCACAGTCCAGTCTGTGTATTGCAACTATTCCAAATAATTTATTAACACTCACGCATCCAGTTCAGTAGTACCGCCCGCCAGTCTCACATTCCCCTGTACTGACGCTCGCACTCCGCATTGTTTACTCTCGCCGGCCACTTTCGTCGCCACTCGTCGATTGCTGGTACTTCCCTTCTTTGCACGTCTGGCAACCGAGGCCGTACAGTCCTCTAAACTCCATATTGTCGCCTCTGAGGCCCGTCGCGGTTTAAGTAGTCTCGCTGACTTGGTCTAGAAGGTTCTCCGCACCTAGAGTCTGGCTGAAAGAGACTAGAGCGATGATCAGAACATTATTTCAACGATAACCACAGAAATTCTATTCGCTCAACGACGGGAGTGCACGAGTCACGATAGGCTTACTTGGCGCGCGCGGCGGTGAACTTTTGTTAATCTCCGCGCTCACCTCGGGTTATCGCTCGTCTTTGACACGCTGATTCGCTCCCTCGAGCGGGGCGCGTCAAAGGAATGATGCAGAGCAGCAAGTATGTGGCACACACACACACACGCGCGTATATACACACCCGTTTACATAGATATAAACGTATACAGGATGTTGCAAAATTACATGTCAATATTTCGGGGAAAACATTCCTCACATCTGGAGGAGGAAAAAATTATTATATGAATATAGGTCCTAAAACGCTCTGTTTATTTACTACAGCTCGTAATACATAATGTAGAGTGCATGGCCCACGGGCTGGATCATCTTACTGTGGAATGTCATCGTAGCTGGAATTGGCAGCCCCATATCAGCCCCCGAGAAGCCCTGATTTCAATCCACTAGACTTTTATTTGTGGACACATTTAAAGGCACTTGTGTATGCAACCCAAATGGACGATTTGGACACCCTTCGTAACAGTATTGTGGCGAGCTGCGAAACCACCAGGGATACTCCAGGGATTCATCAACGCATCCAGGTGTCCATGCAACTGCGGGTTGATGCATGTGTTCGTGCTTGGATGGCATTTTGAACATTTCCTTTAGTGCCGACGATAAGCTTTAACACGTGTAACTCATTCCTGTGCAGTTCCTACTGTTCTAGATGTAGTGTATCATGGACACTAACGCTACGACGGTATTCCACAGTAACATGATGCAGCCCGTGGGCCAAACACTGTACGTTTGTATTACGAGCTGTAGTAAAGAAACGAAGTGTTTTGCGGACCTGTGTTTGTATAACTTTTTTTCATCCTCCAGATGTGAGGAATGTTTCCCGGAAGTGTTGACATGCGATTTTGCAACATTCTGTAGAAAGAAAACAATGCAGACGAAAGTAGTAGCGAGCCTGCTTCCTCCTTCGACAACAGGTGCGACGTTTCGTGAACTGCGAAAGTAGTTCTGGGACACAAGTGCGCCTCAAACGTGTGCAAGACAGTTTCGTGTCAGCAGCGGCGTGCGTGGTCTTGGCAAACAGTGGCACGCGTCTCGCTTGGACGCTAACACGACGCGTGTTTCGGAAATGCTTGCGGCTATTGTGAGGTAGTGTTTGTACTCTTGCGGTCCCGCCGCATAGTGTGGCAGCCACTAGTGTGCCCCGAGCAAATAGCGCGGCGCCCGCGGGACTTTGTGGACACGACCCATCTGCCACACGTTTATCGCCTCGTCGGCAACTGCATTGCAGTTGTCACGCCTTCCGCTGACCGTTGTGTCGCAGAGTACACAAGAATACAGAGGTGGAACCACATACTAAGTTGATATATAGACTGCTCTCGGTGAAGTGAGCACTTTTTGAGGCTCTAGTTACTTTTTTTCCTTTCAGCCATTCCCCATCCTTTAACCACCCTTTAAAATTAATATTACCATGTAAGTAATAAACACAGTGCGTGCATTTAAGGATATTATGAAGTTAGCGTCTAAGGCTACAATAAACTATATTAATTCCAAATGAGAGGGCTTTCTAAAGGGCTCACTTTACCGTGAACAGCCTATACGCTATACCCCATACCCCAATGTTCGTTTTATGGACGTGTCCCCAGTGCTGACTCATCTATCGCCAGTACAAGTGTCAAAAGTCACATGGCCAACAGCGATGAAAGGGCTTATTATATAAGAATTCCCAACAAATCCGCCCTTTCATATGAACGAAATACCTGGACTGTCTTGAGTACTTGCATTAGAACTGTGTTAGAGGAAGTGTGCAAACACCTCAAAACACTCGCTTACTTGGACAGTGCTCTAACCTCATTGTTTTAGACAGCGCTATTGGCAGAGAAAGAATTTCAATGTTGAGACGTGGAGTGTGATTACTGCGCAGCTCGCGCGATCGCTCTACTCCATCATCTCTCTTGAGGCCCCTTCACCCTGTCAAATTTTTCCGTCAGACTGCTTCCAATAAGTTTGGTCGAATAAAGTTGGGCAGTTGTGACATCGAAACGTCATTAACACCACCATATTTGTCTGAAAAAGTTGGATGGCTTCAGTTTTCATAAAACATGTAAAGATAGGACCGGTTATAAAATTAATTTGATGTTTGATGGGTCTCAGTCAATCATAAACGTACGCGACAAAAATGGACGCAATATAATTTTTATAATAACGAAAAATTTCAGGAAACGAAATAATTTATGAAGATAATTAATTTAAATAGAAGCTGTCTGGGCATTAATTGTGTTTTAACTGGATATTTCACATGATGCTAAGAACTTGGAGACAGCAAATTTCATTGTGCAGAAACATTTCTGATAAATAAAAAATCTGAATTTACTAAAGAAGTGAAAATAAATCACTACTTTTGTTAAATTTCTTCTTTTAATTGACTGCATGAAAACACAACATCCAGCGTCTCACTTTGTAAATAATTGTTTTGTAAAATATAAAATTATATCCTTCCAGAAAAAAATTATTTTGACTGTGTGACACATTTTCAAAACATTCAAGGTTATTTGATAAAATTTGTTGGAAGGAAAAATTTCATGGCCGTATTTTTGTTTCAAATTTTATAGTCAAATATAGGTGAAGGCAAAATTTTGACAATGTGACAGGGGCTTAAGGGTGAAACAGCTGCTTATACCGCCAACTCCAACTCCACACGCCACCAAGATGGCGGGACGTGCCACCAACATGCTGGAACGCCGTTCGACACTGAACGCTTGGTCACCTACCTGCCAGCCGCCAACGCTGCCAATAGGCGGATCTTTCGCAATATGTAGAGCAGCCTGTCAGACACAAGGCCTCTTCTTAGAGCCTCACGCGGCCAATCAAACAATGGGCACTTCTGCGCCAAAGAAACCGTCATGCAAATTTCGTCGATGTGTGCGTATCTAATGTGTGGTTGTGTCGTGTCATCTACGTTCCCCTTTCCTGCCCTCGAGCAAAAAGATACAGTCGTAGAGAACGCCAGAAGGAGAGAGGAATGACTTGCAGGACACATTATAAGTAGAGACCCCGAGACATTTGCGAGTTCAATGACCTGTAGGTTAGACTTCACAGTCGTATATACTCTCATACAGATATCAACTGTTTATTGGTTGATTGTTGTGGTAGTAAAAGGCGACGAATGGGTACACAATTTATTGCATGTTTGTTATTGGCTCATTTATCTCCAGGAGGTGTCAAACAACACGCACATGTGTGTGAATTCGAACTTGTCTAAAAATGAGCCCACGATATTCTCGGGTCTCTAATTATAAGGCATGAAACCATAGCAATTAGGAGTGGAGGGAATGTGGGTTAGAGTGGCACACCAGCTGTGCAGTAACGATCTCTATGTTCTAACACTGAGCAGAGCTGTTTTGACGTGATTGAGCCTTTAAAATAAGACCGGCACTTGGGGTACCGGGTTCCTCTGTTCTAGTAGAAATGTTATTGTACTTCATAAATAGCATGCAATCTTGCAAATGATTTTCTGCCGAGGGATTTTCACGGTGCGTATTCCGTCCCGTCCCCCCTCCCTCGTAGTTTAGTGTAGGTTAGCATGGGAGGTAAACTTGGTCCCAATTGCGGCTAAGTTTGGCCAATCCCGGTAAAGCCGTGAGCATGTGCCCTTGTAGTTAGAAACTTCCCTGCATGTCTAGGTGTAAGGGGCTCAGCCCTGAGATGCACTTAGGTCCTATCCCTACCCCGGACCACCGACTCTCCTCTTAGTTTTAAGGTAGGTTAGGGGGAAAAATTGGGCACCGGGGCGGAAACGGCGGCGTTATGTTTGCAGGGCGATTATCCCGTCACTATAACGCCTGACCAATAACACGACTGAAATACACGCGGTGTCGTTCTGCCGGTTACACGACTTTCATGCGAACAAGACCAGGGTTGGCGCCAGGTGTTGGTGGACGGCCCGCGGTGAACTTCAATTTTGGCCCTCGACGAAAATTTCCGGGCAATACCTACATCTTGCGACCTCGATGTACTAATGCCCTGATTTTGAATCTCATCTAGATCCGCCGATTTAAGCCCTAAAAGCCAAGTATCAATTTGGTTACTTTACCGCAAAAAAAAAAAAAACAATTACCCGCTAACGCATATGTGTTCATGTAAAACCCACGGCGAGCACAACTACGCGCCGATTGTACGGAAAATGCAGTGTAAGCAAGTAACGAAAAATACATTGCTTTATTTATACTTATAGTGAAAACGTGAATGTGTTGCAAAACCAAATGTAAACGAACCGCACGTTATTGTTTGAACACGCGATTTTAACCGTTTTGACGGCAGTTCCTGAGCCAGTGTTGGGGACCTGCGCAGGAGACGAAAATAAGCCTAACTCAGATTTTGACTGCGGAAATACGCATATTGTTACTAGTCAAGAACTTTGGAGGAAAAAGTCGTATTCGTAACTTCGTAGTTTATAATTAATACTGATTTACTTACAGTAATGGTTGCAACGAATTATAAACAAGCAGTTTTTTAAATGAAATATTTAGGTCTGGTGGCCACTTGTATTTTAATTTATTAATATTTTGCTCATTAAAGTAATAATTGTCATCGAAAATACATGGCTGTATTCTTAACAGTTGCATAGCTCAGGCATCGATATCTTTTAAACTCCTACGTAGTTTATATTTTTACTCAAATTGCACATTTCCGTCATTTGTAAAGACGAGGGTAAATCAGAACGTATCCGTACTGTACTTTTATAATTTATTACAAAAGTAGAAAACGTACAATTACCTCATTTTTCAACATTCAACATAGTCTTCTTGCTTCCCAATGCACGTGGTCCGTTCTTGCACAAGCTTCCAGATGCTCTCAGGTTTTTTTTTTCTGAACAGCAGGCGAGGCACTTTTAACTATACCAAAAAGACGACAGCATTTAGGCTGTGACCGAATTCAGGCTGTTTCCGGATTCTCAAGAAATGCATACTTGTGTGTACTTATCTCCGGAAGTGACATCACCATGTATATACTAGCGCTGTCCGAATTCCCATTATAGTACACACAGGATCTATACTTGGCAAGAATTTGAAATTGTATACTTGCTGGGCATACTTGCGTACTTACGACAGTCGCCATATTGTATTTCAGGTGTAAAAATTAACGTGTACGTTTTGTCGTTATAAAGCTCCCAAGTTTTAAAAGTTAGTAAGTAAATACAACATGTAATTCTTTTATATGAGTAAATTATTGTCATTTTAATAAATGTGCTTCAAATTATGAATAAAATTCTGAGCGTTGTATATACGTATGCAGCATATTTCCCAGGTGTATGCTTACAAATAATATTTCATTTGCAGTCCTCATTCCCAAGTTATTACAAAACCCCATTGAATTGTATTTCTCTTTCTTTTCTTATCAATGTGTATATTTCAAACATGTGGTAAGGTACATATCGAGGGACGAGGAAAGAATGCCAGATTTTGTGTAATGCCCCTTTGCATACGATAAATAAATGCAACAAATCCCGTTAACTGCCCTAATTTGTTTACAATCTTCCAATGACGTGATAAAGCAATATCCTTTCCCGAGGCTATTGGTGTGGTATGGATACTTATGAAATCGAGAGAAACTGAACAGATAAACATAACCTGAGAATACCGAGGTGCAAGAATTTCTATATTCATGCAATTTGTTTTCCTGCGGTACTACTTGTACTCAAAGTGTAGACCGACCAAAAACATACATTATATTGGCACATTTGTGTGTATTCGTTTTCGTTCAAAACAACACCCACCTGTCTTGCTGCTCTGCCAAGCAACCAGTGTACAATAATACTTCTGCGCCGCCTTTCATTTCCCTCCTGTAAATAATACGCGTCCACTAATGCTCTTATTAATTCCTCATTCCCGGCTACAACCATGTTTCAGCGCATAAATTCGTAAGATTTCAAGGTACGAAACCATGAAACAAAAATAAATAACAAATGTTTATAAGGTTATGCGTATAACCATAGAAGTTGTAACGTAACACAATTTTGCACCGCATTTTTCTGTTGTCACATAGTTTCTGATAATTCCGCCAGAATGTGCGACCAGTCTAACATGAAGAGTCGATAACCTGTCCGAATAATTTCAACAAGTACGTGACAACTACACATCACAGCTAGTACGAAAATGTACGTATTTACACGTATATACTGACAATCCGGAAACAGCCTTAGACGGAGCGAGATAGAGACGATATGCATAGTGCTACAACATTTCGAAACCCAGTTTCAGAAGAGGTTCAACAGTGAGAATGACAGTATGTGGTTACGCATTGCCAAACCACAAAAAAAAACTTCTTTCAACAATAGTCTTCGTTGTGTGGTTTGAATTGCAGACTTCAGCTCTGTGCACATCACCTTGCTGAAATGTGCACTGTTCACTGCTGGACGTTGTGTTGCGCCCACATCTCCTTCTCCAGGTTATGTTGCAGTGTTGGCCCTTGTGCGTCTCACAAAAGTGTGGGCATCACTTTTTTCCGCAGGGAGTAGACTCTTGAAGTTATTTTCGATTGGAGATTCGGGGCTTTTACATTACATGCTCTGGCATTTGTTTCGTGGTTTAAAGTTTCAAAAATGCTTCACCTTCTTTACCATGGCGATTCTGTTTGCGTTGACGATGACCTCCCGTGGCGCAATCGGTTGGTGCGCCACCGATCTGTGGTGCGGGAGGCTCTGGGTTCGAATCCCGGGCAAAGTAATGGGTGTTACTTTAAGTTAGGTTATAAGTTAGTCTGTAAGCCGTCCCCTGCTAAGCTTTAAAGCATAAAAAGCCCCATACAATACGATATTAGCATTAAAAATTTTCCACACAATTACGCTTGTGCTCTTCAGTGAGCAGTTTTGGGAACCATCTTCTATAGACTTTATGACAGCCAAGCATGCCATACTAATTTGCATATTGTTTGTCATTTCATCGCTAGTCACTCTTCGGTTCCTCTGATTCGTGGTACGGACTTGCTCAATATTGGCGTCAGTAGTGGACGTGAATATCCTCGTCCGTCACACTTTTCCGAACGTTTATGAAATTTTTAGATCCATTCGCATACACTTCACTATGGTAAAACATTGTCCCAAATGTTTTAAATGGATTACGGCTCCTGATACATCTTCAGACGACAAAAAAAAAAAAATCAGACCACTGCACACTGTTCTCCAGGGCACACGTCGAGTGGCGCAGCCATGTTTCTGTGCGACTGTCAAAAGCTAACTGGAGTAGTAACGGTCAAACACCCCGCAAGTGGAGACAAAGGCAGCATCTGGCTACGTGCGCGCGCAGAAAATAGTAGTACCAACCCACAGAATATTATAATGCGGGTGCGGATAGTTTTTGGCTTGTCCTCGGATATGCTCCCTAAAGAATGTCGTGTGCTTCACTTTTCAAACTTTGTTTACATTTCACTGCTCGGAAAATTATAATATAGTCTACTGTATCCCAAATATCTCCGTGCATTTTAGTACGTAATACGTGTGAATCATTCCAGCATCTCGAAGTGTCTCCCCGCACGGTTTACGTCGTGTAAGTGCAACATTGAGATTCAGTGCTAATGTTACGTATACACTGTCATCATGCTTATGTTATTATTTGTTGAAGACGACGAGCGAAAGACTGGCTTAGACACTTTCTAATCAATAATAATAATTTTCTTTTCAAATTACAAACCAAAATAGTTAAAAATTACGAGTTAGGCGAAAAGGAACTAATTATATTAACAACACGAATAGTGCTTGACAAGACAAATCTAATACTGAAAGGATGACTCAGCTACCTCAATCCATTCCGGAGTTATATGAAGATGTTGACAATTCTACGCAGCAGCGAAATGCGGACGTGGCGATAGCGTCATCATCACACGCTACATCACGTGAGACTAAACAACGACACAATCAGTGCAAACGCAGAAAGCACTAATATAGATTTGCAGCAACTCAGAGAATTAAATGCAAAACGAAGGAAGAAGTCAAAAGACACATATCCAGCAAATACATTATTTTTCCTCTCGGCACCCTGGACGTTGTCACGTAAAAACACCTACGGCCGTGCAGATGACACAGTCCAACCCATTTCTTTTTATTTTCTTTTCTAATGTGAATAACCGTTATCATATTCAATTTGAGGCCATAAAGCTCCGATACATTAAATGTGTAGTGGTTACAGGGACAGGCAGCCTACTGTTAGTGCCACAACTGCTGGTAGGTGAATTTACGGCGAGCGTGGTGCGTCCGGCGAGGGTAGAGGTGCCTGCGCGCGCTGCCGGCCGCAGCCTGAGTGCCGTGCTAAAAACATTAGTCTCCGTATTATCAGCTGCGCGTCAGCCGATGCGTGACGAACGTTTTTGTAACAGTTTGTACACAGCCGAGCCGTCACTGATGTCAGCTTCCTCCGTCCGGACCGTGCCGGAGGACAAAGAGCAGGCATTTAGGGAGGCGAGCCACCAGCACATGTGGCGCTTCCAGTATATTTATCTTTGAGGGGGAAGAGTCCGCGCCATCTTGGATTTATCAGTACTTCTTAGCACGACGCAGCATAAATAATAGCTTCCAAGCTTGGTAAATTTTTGCGTAGTGACTGTCGGCAAGAAATTAGTAATTCTTTCTCGTGGTCGATTACAGAACTAATTCTGTCAACATTAGTAAAGTAACACTTGTTTTGAGAGTGGGATGGACCTGCGCATTTGTTGTGAAATAATTGTTTACGCGAATATGCGCATCTCGGTAAATAAATGTTCTACAAATACGAGTTTTTGTCAGAAAATATAAAAAACCATTGTCTATACCCGCCCCTATTAATTTTACTTTTGTCATATTAAATGTATTCTTGGAGAAAAAAAAATCGCATTTATAAAGCTTGCCTATGCAGTTGCCTCAAGAGGCAAGATAAAAGTACATGAAAGTATACGGGCGTAATTTAATCTGTGGGCTTTCGCGTGTAAAAAAACCCCACTGCTACATATCTAATTCGCGCAATACAGCGCCACGACGGAAACACTGCGCGCCTTGCGCGTAGGAGCGATGAGGTGCTAGAAGTGTGTGCTAGTGTCGCCCGTATCGCTCCCGTGCTTCTTGACCTTGGACGCACGGGTCCATCCCATTCTTTAAGAACTTGTGCAAAGTGATGACCTATGCTCTTCCAATGCCTAAAATATAAAATATAAAATCTGTGATGCAAGTTACGGCGAAAATTCCATAAAACCAAGTCAGAAACTGATCCTCCATACAACGCGTCAAGGACCTATTTTTTCTCGAGATTCTGAGGATTTTTTAAATAGTTTCGTGACACGTGATCGATGGTGAATTAATAAAAAATATCGAATCGTTTTTTTTTTTTTTTTTTTTTTAACGCACCTAGACGCCTAAGAATTTTAACTTCAAATCTTGATTGGTAAATTTTTTAAAAAGTTGTAACACAACGTTTTGTTTCAGCATGTTTCTTGAAGTCACACGAGTGGCATGTTACGTTTCCTTTGAAATCCGATACTTGCGTGGATCACGTGCAGTCAAGGTTTAACTTAAAGCTATTTCGACTTTAAATATTGTCTCAGAAGTTAAATTTGAAATACGGGATATCCATATATACATAACAATTTTCCAAGATCATAGTCTTCATAGCATTCTAATGACATGAACAGCTATTTTGAGCTGTACCCTGTGTACAGACAAAAGATAAATTTAAGTTTACTATAGACGCTTTAACGAGTTTTTGAAATGTAATTCTACCGCTTTGTAGTACTTTTCCCTGACTATTATTTCATATCACAAAGAAAAGTGTAATATGCTGGAAATTTATATTTTAGACTTAAAGAGGCCCACCCATATGTGGCACGAGACGGCGTACAGAACTTCAGAAATTCTCGGGTAACCACTGAATGTTGAATTTTGTAACTTTAAAAAATGCTTGACTGATATGTCTGTTTCTCGAATGGTATGTAACGCGTAGTTTTTCCCGGATGTAAAAATAATTTTAACAACTGCCTTAAGGATGATATAAAAGAGCGCGTAAGACATAAGTGAACTCTGAACACCTCATTCAAAGTCTACAGGTTTTTTTTTTATAAACTAACACAGAAAACAGAAAAAAACAATGTTGGGTAACAGCTTTTGCCAACTTTTTCAACAAATATTTTGCAGTGACACGTTTCTGCCGGGATAGTTCATCAGAGTCAGTGAGTATAGGATGTTCATACATTTACTTAATTATGGCACAAGAAGATATGCTGCAGAAAATCATGTGTGTAGTAGTTGTAGTAGTAATAGGCTTTGTAGTTGTAGTAATAGTACGTCTGGCTTTATACAAACCAATATTTTGTAAAGTGGAACAAACCTTTCTCTCAATCTGGAATGTGCTTTATTTTCGCAAGTAAACATATTGGGGGCACATTTAATAGTTCGTCAATAAAACACATATTTCAAACCCGCTGCTATACATTTCAAGCACTAGGTAGCGCGACTAGAATCCATGAACTCACGGTACACTCTTCTCTTGACTCGTTAGCCCGTGGAAATTCCAGTACCTGCAAGAAGTCGGAGATGGAGTGCCCCATACGTCTGGACCCGACGATCTGGCCGCGATCAGATGAGCTGAGATCTTGTTTCTTCCCCATTCTGCGCTAGACTGTTAATGTATGGCGCCATCCCAGTCATGCTTGCCTAGGCACCATGCTATTCGACGGGGGGCGACCACAGCCCCATTTCGTTAAGACGGCAGGTGTCTCTAATTCAACTGCTCATGAGTGTAATTTAGTACCAAGCTCCGCTCACCCGGCACGCCCCTCAGGACCCTGAACCAGTAGTCAAACTCAGCTCTCTGGTAGCTTAATTCCGATTGGCCCGTTGAAAAAGGAGAATGAGTCCGTCTTTGGCAGAAGCCAATGAACAAGTAACTTATGCTCGAGCACGTTAATGACCGTCTAGTCTACCTTCGTGCCATCTTATAACGCGATATGGCATGGTCTATTCTCATGACATGCCATCGTGAAGTTTGCCTTGGAATTGAACAAAAAAAAAAAAAAAAAAAAAAGGAGCTGTTCCGTATTTAGCTTACAAGTGATGTAACACGGTGACTCATCTACTTTCCGCGGGTGTTTGGTGAAGTTCAGGAATCACTTCGCAAGCATGCAGTATTCATAATTACTGCCTGTTTCACTTAAATGTATATTCCTTTCCCCTCTTTTCCCCAGCCAAGAACTAGCTCTTAGTGACATTGCTTATGGGTGACTTTCCCGGAAAACAGCGCATGGAGAACGGCACTGCCTAGAATATTTATCTAATAAAATAAAATGTATAATGCATTTTTAAACAATACTTTGTCCATGTAGTCTCTGCGTAAATGTCACCGGGCATCCATTCCTGTTGGTTCCAAAGGAGCCAGCTGTCTATAAAATTGGATTTCGGACCTCCCTTTACCCTTCGGGATAGGCTGTCCACTAAGTCCTGGAAGATAGCTCGTAGTTTGTTTCCATTCTTTCTATAGCATGTCTGTTGGTCGAATTGGTGTTGCGCGCTAAGAATGCTGCAACTCATCCCGGAGATGTTTTGTAGGGTTATAGTTGGAAAGTGAATCATAAAGCTAAGCTGTCCCACCTGTTTGTCTTCAAAACACGACGCATTATTGATAGGGAACTATCGTACCGACACAGGGAAGATCGCATTTCAAAAAGTTGCCACAGAGTCGGAAGTTTTTGCCCAAAATACCTTGATATATGCCAGAGTTCGTCGATTAAAACTAATGGCACAAGCCAAAACCAAGAGAAAACAGCCCCATACCATTACATTTCTGCCACTTACTTTCACTTTTGACACTAAATACCGGTCGCTGGGCGTCCGCCAAATTCACACTGGTATAGGCTGTCACGGTAAAATGAGCACTTTTGAAAGCCTTGCTTAAGATCTACTTGTATGAACGTTGTATATTCTTCCGCCTTATGTAAGATTAACATTGTCATGGGCCTCATCACTTTATTCATGCGTCGGTCAAATGAAACTGTGAAATTATCAGAAAAATATTTTACAAATTTTCTCATTTTTTCACTTCGGTGCATTAATAAAAAGCAGAAAGCGAAAGAAATAATTTAATTAATCATAAATGGTTGCCTGACACTTTTTATTCGACGTAAAGTTACGGAACTACTTCCTATCCATCGTTACCAACTTTACTGGGCGCATATCACCCAGGGCGCCCGTTAAAATATATGCAGATAGTGGCAGTGACTTTTTTCTAAGGTTGATTTCAAAAGTGCTCACTTTATCTTGAACAGCCTTTATATTCGAGTACTAGGGTAGGTATCCTGACAAAGCCTTCTTCCACTGTTCCACAGCAGACCCACCAAGAGAAATTCCAGGCCTCTGAGCAATGCGTGCTGTGGACCCCCCCCCCCCCCCCTACCCCCTCTCTTCAACCTCCCAAAAATCGACCATTTACAACAACATAAATAGTCGTCATCCATGCAAAAAAAAAAGGCAATAAGTTTTGAGTGTCGAAATTAGATTTTTACGTAATGCTTAGTTTTATAAATAAACATTTACACGAGTCGAGCCCGACCCGGGCCCCTGAGCATTGAGCCTCCTTGCCCCCCCCCCCCCCCCAACTTGGTGGGCCTGTTCCACAGTCCAATGGCATTGTTGTCTGCACTACTTCAAAAGATGTCGAGCATTAGTGCGTGTGATCAGCGGCTTCTTGTCAGCGGCACGACCACTAGAGTAACCTGCATACACCGAGCACTCTCAGCCTGTTCGTTTATGGAACGGAAGTAGCCATTCGGAAGGCAGCTTTGCCGTTTTTGGAGATATTGGCTTCACAAAAAAGGTAAGGGAGATTCAGTAATGCTTTTTGATTAAAAAAGCATTCGCACAGACATTGTTGCAGTCATGTCTTTCCCTCGGGCAATAAGTGAGTTTCCCAATTTATTGTTTCTCTTAATTGTCGCATACATTTTCCTGCGAATTATTAGAAACAAATTATTAAACTGTTTTATGTTGATACTGCGTAAATCCTTTTCTATATAAATCTCATAGTAATTTTTAATTTCTGTTGTAAAATAAATACCTAACCTTATTCACATTTTTTTTTTCACTGCATTTATTTTCTCTCATGAACTCCGATGAACAACTGAAAACATTAAATACATACGGAAAATAAATAACTAACAAAATTATTTTCGATTTATATCATCTTGAATTTTATAGCAAATATTTTTTCATTAATGCGATGCGATTTTCTATACACAGTTTCATTCTCATTACTTATGTTCATGCTCAAATGCTCAATTTTTTTAAATGTTGTAAACAATTGTAATTTTTAATGTTATAATATTATAACGATATTAATCGGCCATTGCACTGAAGGAAACACCTATCTCAACCTATAAGCTCGGCCACGCGCAGTTTCAAATACTTTATTACCATTCTTGGGCAAGGTCCTAAGATGTCATTTCATCATTATTTTTAAATAAATGTAATAGTTAAATTTATTTTCCTTATTTACTTTGCGGTACTAAAATTTATAACACTGCCATCGATAATATTATAACCAAATTACTGTAGTATCATATATTTCAGTTACTTCGCTAGGTTTCATAAAAATGTACGAAACAATATCATTGTTTGTTCCAAAAAGTTTTTTAAAATCGTATGTATGCGTATATAAATTTTTACTTATATTTGTATAATACGTAATTTTAAAACTATCAACTGCACCAGCTGATGAGTTGACTTATAAAACTTGTTTTACTGCATCTCTATACAATTAATTTGTTGTCTTTCTAGCTCTTCTTTATTTCGCTACAATGTAGGCGCTAAAATTATTACGTTTATAAAAAAGGTATTTTGGTTACAAACACTGTACAATGATATCGTAGTAAACAATGTAAATCTTGCTAAACTACCAGAATATAAAGAAATTAGTAATATCAACTCGCATGATGGCACCAAAATTGGTTTCGGTTCGTTTCTTTTCACGTAATTGTAATTTAATTTTTAATCATGAATACAGTGCATTCGAATTTCGCGCCAAACCACCTTTTTTGGTCACCGTTTGTATGAAACCTACATTTTATTGCAATAATTATACGTGTAATGACGTATTTCTTCAGTAATTCCGACTCCCGACCACTTTAATCAGTTTACTAAGTCTTAAAATAAGCATTATTGGCTTTTGAAATTTGTATATCTTCCATATGAATGTATTGAAACCTGTGGACTGGTGAGAGTACTCGGTATTTATAGGTTACTCTACACGACCACGAAAACAGAGTCCTATTTATCAGCTCTCGACATAGAGTCTTATCACTGTACTCTGTGTCTGAGCTTTGACGGAATTCCACTGCAATCGATGGCATGTTTGTCTGACGATTTGTTCGCTTAATACGCTTCAGGGTTCGTAGATCCCGAATAGTTGAAGGGTGTTCACGGTAAATGGAGCACTTGTGATAGCCCTGCTTGATATCTACTTTTCTCATTTTGTATCCGTCCGCCATGCATAAAGTGTACATTGTCATGGTATTCACACGCCAGTAAAGTGAAAACGTGAAATTGTTATGCACCTATGTTACTTATATGCCAATGTGTATAAAACTATAAAACACCGACATGATTTGACGTTAATTTTAACGTTAGCTACACTTGAAAAACTACGTCAAGACTAATTGCTGCCAACTTAAGTGGAAGCCTGCTCGCCACTTCGTACGATAGCATAGACTATGTGCAGTTAACGGGCAGATATTTTTCCGAATATTGCTTTCAAAAGTGATAATTTTATTGTAAATAGCCTACAGTTTGTTGGGCCTACAGATCGGTGCTTGGGGCTGGTGCGCCTATGTTGTTTCCAGTTGACATCACTACAATGTTAAAAAAGAAATAATAATAATTCCTTTATTTTACGGATAAGTGCTGGAAAAAGTTTATCCAGAAGTGACCGTAAACTCTCCGTAAAATTACGGACACATTGATTTTCAGAAACGGACTCTCCGTAAATTTCACGGAACCTCTCCGTTAATTTCCCAGTTAGTTTTCTGTACTTTCCGTTTAAAATAAAAAGAGATAGTGAAAATGTCTTTAATTTTTGCTATGTGGGTGTTCTGCCGTCTATAAAAAATGATATTAAAACAGTTTAAATATTTTGTACTTCTACAACTCTCACTTGAAAATTGTGGTATAACTTATATATTTGTATTCAAAAGACAAAAGCAAAAGTCGGTTTCTTTTCAGTTTAGTGAATTTTTAGTGTTGCCAAATATTACAGACGCCTGATGCTATTTTTTAATGTTTGAAAGAATAGGTCATAGTTGCGTGGATAACCTTAACTGCCGCAGAAACGATAATTTTCTTGTTACAGCGACGAAGAAAGCTTCGTGTGGAATCGGCATTGTTCGCCCCCGTAACTCGAATCCAAAGGGAATACGGAGACTTTCCGTATTTTGTATTTGCGGACTTAACTCCGTTTTTTGTTATTACGGATTGCCTTTCCCGTATATACACTGTTCATTTCCGTAAAACATTCCGTAAATATCCGGAGAATTTTAACAGCGTATATAACAGCGAACCGAGGTGCGATTAACCGCTGACCTCTCTGACGGAAGGCTCGAAAGTATGGGCTTTCTCATACGTACATCAGACCTGTACTGGCCAGAAACGACTTCTGCATAAAGTTGCCCGCAGGAAAACACGGAGTAAGGTTGTTGTTCAGCCATTTGACACTCATTCTGGACGTGGAGTGAATGAGCAGCGGTCAATTTTCTAGCACTGCCGTCCTGTGGCCTGAGATGGGAGGACATTATGTTGACCATCACAGCCACGTCGAAATTGACAACACTTGGCCAGATTTCAGTTTTCAACTGGTTCAGGACAACTTGGAATATAACCTGCTTCTTCATTGCTTGATTCGTTCTTGCGTGAGGAATCACGCTGTTAATACGGTAGCACTGCACAAATAATCCCACTTGGCTGTTCACATTGGCAGACACTACGGTGTACTCTGACAGTCTCGTATTTAATTGCAGAAGTCAGCTGTGATATGAAAGCGACAGTACACAAGCTTCGGGAACGGTTTTATAAGCTC
This sequence comes from Dryococelus australis, assembly GCA_029891345.1. Classification (NCBI taxonomy): domain Eukaryota; kingdom Metazoa; phylum Arthropoda; class Insecta; order Phasmatodea; family Phasmatidae; genus Dryococelus; species Dryococelus australis. The sequence continues at coordinate 238,085,219 of CM056995.1, read as the reverse complement.
GTACTTGTTTGTAGAAGGCAAATATTAATTTAACAACGTAACATCTGCCTCACATGTACTCTCTGCCTGTACTAATTTTAAGTTGTCAGTACACACTTGGCACACACAGATTACTCTATTTATAATCCATAGTTTTTTTTATTTTTTTTATTTATTTATTTTTTTTTTTTTCAAAAATAAAATTTTGAGAAGCTTTTTTTTGTACGCGAATGGAGTTGTGACTCTATCACATGCGAAAAAGTCCTTCATTCAACAGCCATCACTTTTTCCCAAACACGAAAATCTGGAGTGACGCGCCGGGAATAGAACCCGGTTTTCCGTGGTGGGGGGATGCGAGATACCTAACCACCGCACCACCGCGACTCCTCGTGAAATTCACGTCCTATTTTGAATGATGCGGTGTAAGTACGAACAGTAACCTATGCGGTTGGCCTAGAAACGATCCTTCAAAGCCCCTATTCAATAACTTATTTTCTTACTGTAAGCTGTCCACTGTAAACTAAGCACTTTTGGAAGCCCTGCTTAAGATCTACTTGTATGTACGTTATGTACTCTTCCACCTAATGTAAAATTAACATTGCCATCGGTCTCATAACATTATTAATGCGTCGGTCAGGTGAAATCGTGGAATTATTAGAAAATTAAATATTTTACAAATCTGGTAATTTTTACACTCCGGCGAGTTAAAAATACAGAAAGTGAAAATAATAATTTAAGTTATCACAAATGGACACCTAACACTTTTTATTCGACGTTAAGATATGGAACTACTTTCCATCCATTGTTACCAACTTTACTGGGCACACGTCACTCAATGCGCCCGTTGATATATATACCGGCAGGGGCAGTGATATGTTACTAAGGTTCATTTCTAAAATGCTCACTTTATCGTGAACAGCCTTAATACGAAAAATTGTTTAGACTGATGTACGTGCAGAACCTTCTTCATAAGATCCGGCGATGTTCTGACGACGTTTCCACTCTTCCCGTATACCTGTGCATGTGCGCGAGAAAAAAAAAGTGAAAGATTCGAAGAGAAATAACTTAAGTGAACCTATTCTATCCACTCCAATGTGTTAATACAAGAAAAGTTCAGTGTGTAGTCTACCAAATAAAAATTAATTAATTTAAAAAGTGAATTAATATGTAGGATGTCCACAAAATATGTATACACTTTTAGGTTGCGTGCAAAATTCAATTACAGTACAGACAATATACTTATGCCCGGTCGCACCATCGTGGTTCGAAACTCGATCCGAGATCGGATCTAAAATCAACAAAGAAAACTGTTGCACCATTCGAGTTCAGAGCTGGACTGGCGATCGAGATGAAGTTCATTTCGAACTGCCGAAATTGGCGGTTCGAAATCTCGATCCGAGATCAGCAGCCATCATTGACAAATGTAGTTTGAAAATACGCTAACAGATAGAACTACGTTCGATTGATTTCTTGGGAAATGAAAACAACATTATACGCACTTGAATATTATTCAGTAAAATTAGTACAACAATAATTCACTTAAAACAGATAAAACATTGTACATCTAGTTCTATCTATAGTTAAAATTCGCCTACTTCCATGACGTCATATACTACGAACCAACAGCAAACTTTGTCTCATACTTAATCTCGATCTCTCACTTTGGAACCAAGATCGACGAATCGGAGATCCAAAATCATGACATTTCGTTGGTGCAACACTTTTACATTGGAACCATGATCAAACTGGATCCTGGTTCGGAACTAGGATCATTCGATTTCGGATCGGGGAAGATGTTGTTGCAACCGGGCACTAGTGTTCCTGAAAAACATACCATATGTGAAAGTTTTGTACACCATGGTCAATAGGCCTCTACGTGTGCACCATTCGTTGCTCGAGGATGTCAGATGAGGTCCAAATTCCATCCACGCACGCTGAAGAATGTCGGGTGTTACATGAAGGAAGGCTGTATAGATGCGTTCTTTGAGTTTATTGATGGACCCAACCTTAGTCTTGTAGACAATGTCCTTGATGAAGCTCCAAAAGAAAAAATCACATAGTGTGATATCAGGGAAACGTGGTTGCCATTCTATCGGCCCTCCTCGTCCAGTTCAACGCATAGGGAAATGTCGGTGTAAGCAGCCCAGACCAGTGGGGAGGCGAACCATCCTGCTGTAAGATTATATTGAGAATATCCTATATTGGAATAGCAAATTTTTCTAACATATCCAGGTAGGCAGTGCCTGTGACAGTTCGTTAGCAAAGAAAAAGGGACTCACCAATCTGTCTGTCAGTAGGACACACCAGACGTTAATCTTTCGGCTGTCTCTTTCATGTTCTCTGTTCACGCGGGGATTTCCTTTGACCCAGATTCTGCAGTCATATTTATTAACTCTTCCTCAAATACGAAACGTTGATTTATCATTGAAACACATCCGTGGATTAAATTCGGGGTCTGCCTCAATGCGGATAAACATGCACACAGCAAATGCTTTTCTACATGGTTTTTCATTTGGTTGAAGGTGTCGCAGTAACTGCACTTTAAACATTCATTGATGGAGATGTACATGAAGAATTTTGTGCACTGATGCCCATAGTAAGTCAAGTTCACGATTAGCAACACGGATCGACTTCCTGGAGACTCCTTGCAAACGAATCACGCGCATCTGTTCAGCACTTTTTGCCGCCATAGTTGACGCTTTGCCGCTGTTCGGGCCCTTTAAAACTCTTCCTGTCTCTTAGAACGTGGGGCCGAGGTGGCTGAGCGGTTAGACTGTTCACCTGCCACCAAGACGAACCTGGTCCAATCCCGGCCAGGTCATTTCGTATTTTCGCAAGTGGGAATCGTGCCGGCCGCTGGTTGGCGGGTTTTCTCAGGGGTATCTAGTTCCTCCTCTTACATTTCAATGCTGATACATTCTCACCTCATTTTACCCTAATCGGTTCTCAAGATATCGTTGTTAAGAGCCGCCCAAATCTCTCAACTCACTCAACTCTTTGAAGTTAATCATCCTTCTTGTTGGAGGGTGTCGGTGGCACACTGATCTAAACCTTTGTTGTACGTGTGTTAAAGAGTTTAACTCAGCAAGCCACGACACACACACATTAATTTTTTCTGCGGCAACGCCATTACTAACTAGTGCCGCCATTCATCGTAGAATTAAACTAGTGCAATGGTAGGCGTACAATGCTACACACAAACTTTGACAGTTGCCAGTACGATTCACGAAAACAGAGACGTCATATGTGATAACGTTTTAATTTTACATGGGCATGAGGTTGTGAAAATCATTTGTGGACCCGATGTATGTTAGTCAATTATTGTCCATCAGGTAATGTGGTGTCTGACACTAAACTACAGTTCCTAATGCTTTCCCAGTGCAAATGGTAAATGGGACAATCAATTTTTAAATATATTTACACGTTGCAGATGTAGCGACTCCCATTAGTAATACGCAGTTATTAGTATTCAAGTTTAAAGTGAAATAATATATTTGAAGTTTGCAGCAAATTAAGAGTTAATTACTTACATACACACACAAAAGTGTAACGATTTGCCCTCGAGAGGAGAGTCAAGTGTCGTGCAAACTTTAAAGAATATTTAACATTTTTTATGATTGGATTTTTTTGTGTTCGATATATATCATGCACCTGCCTTCTGTCCTTTTTTTATAGCAAGTATAATGAGTCACGATACATATTGAACTGTATCAGCTAAATATAGTATTTGGTCCAGACCTATAAATAAACGAGATAAAATGAAAAATAAATATCACTAAGGTCGCTGTGTGGTCTTCGATAATTCTGTGTTGCTGGTACAAGACTGGAAGTTATCTTGCCTTCTTTTAAGTATTACATTATCTTGAAAGTACGGTGTTATGCTTAGTGTGGAGGTTTTCGAAACAGGATTAGTTTTATCTTGTTTTGAGGCATGGATTGTTGGAAAATTCCACAAGTGAACTATGCATCTGTGGTATATCTTGTTTCGTGCTTTGGGCAAAAATGTGTTTGGATCGTGGTATTGCAGTCATAGACCTCAGAATTTCGGCTAGTGCTGAATAATGAAACGAATTTCAGTGCTTGTGTTGTGTCAACTTGTTGCTGAGTAGGTCGTTGATACGGGCTGCAAATTAAAATAAATAACTAGGGCGTAGGTACACTAAATATGTCAGAACATCCCCTGCAAACACAAGCTCTTGGCGATCTGTTGATCTGGGTTTTTCTCCAGAAGGAATCATGCCATAAACGCGGTCGTGTACCTATAGCTTCGAATCTCTCACTCTACCGATACCTGACTGTCCAAGGGTGCCTGAACTGGAGTGGGGTGCAAGGGTATACATTGCTTTCCTCTGCTTTCAGGTAATGAAACGATTCAGGTTTGGAGGGAGGGTGGGCAGCAGATTTCCAATGATTTACTATAGTTCCATCTGTTACTTCTCGTAAGCTGAACTAACTTTTTTTCGTTGGCCGACAATTCTCAACAAAATGTTAAGAAACTGAATTAGTTTTGATAACTCACTCATGTCATCATTGTTAAATGCATGCAGTTGTGGACTGAATGTTTTTCCGAGAGTGACATTAAAATAATTTAAATTATTGGATGATTTGAATTATGGATGAATGATGCGTGATTAGGTGGCTGATTGACTAAGTGAAATAATGTTTGAATGTGTGCGTGATTCATGGGTTGGACAAGTGATTTAATGGGTGGGTGAATAACTGAGTGGGTATGCGAGTGATTGAATGGGTGGTTGGGTGAGTGAGTGGATGGATGAGTGGGCGGTTGAGTAAACGGATTGAAGGGTGAGTGAAAGAATGAGTGGGTAGGTGCGTTAGAGTAGGCTTGTGTGTGGGTGAATGTATGGGTGGGTGAGATATTTGGGTTGGCACTTAATTACTGAGGTCATGAGCGCCGATAGTGGTAAATTGAGATGAGGGCAGAGCGGCAATTGAATGCATTAGTGGTGAATATTTAAGTACTCGGAGAAAACCCACTACCCAACGCCGACGTCCTCCATGTTTACGAAGTACAAATATCTGGATTTTGCCCTGCAGAGTCAAATCCGGTTCATCGTGGCTGGAGATGAGTGGTGTGATCAGGCTTACCACTTCACCAACGCCCTCCCACGCTCGGACTAATGTTTCTGCCGTACATCAATGTGAAGGGGATTGCCATGTGTGTGCCGAACACTGTCACATTGTATTGTTCAATCTAATCAAGGTTTCTTCATACTTGCTGAATCAAACCTTTGAAAATACATCCCGTATATGACGTGTTAAGTTATTTCCTACATATGCCATGTATCACAAGCGTTTTATACCTCTGTTTACATGACGGTATATTATTTTTCACTAAATTTGAAGTTTTACTTGTATTTGATTTATAAATTATAATAATTTATTCATAATAAACTAGGGGACCCAGCCCGTGACCGTGTTTATAGTATTTTCACGTGCCTAGAACAGTTACCATGTTAAAAAATTTGGTTATCATACAAATACTGAAAAAAAAATTGCATACATACACCTCCCGTCCCTCCCCTACTACACTCCACCTCCCCTATCACCACCCCCTCCCCCATCCTTAGCCATACAAAGACTGAAAAAAAACATTGCATAGAGATATACAATTATATTTAAATTAACTCAACTAATAAGCTATATATTTAGAGTAAACATTACCTTAATATATCTATGCAGTAATCTCCATGCATTATTACAAAACTTTCATAGGAAAAAGTAATTGAAAAATGAGTTTTTAGGGTCAAAAGTCAGGATTGCGTAAACTGATCTAGCTGAAATTCGAACTTGACCTGAATTATACCCTGAGGATTCTCTCTGCAAAATTTGAAGAACTTCTTTTGAGTTTCAAGGGACTTAGAAGTATTAAAGACAGACAGAGATCGTCTCATATAGGATATGGAAAAAATCCAGTGAGAAAACATGCGTGTTGGTAGCGCCAAGTAACAAATAGTTCTCATGCAAAATATCACTACAACTGAGTACGCACGAATCCGGTGCGTTGTCTTTTGATGTAATTTTCTAGACTTAGCTAAGCTTAGTTTGCACAAGGCGGAATGATATCCTGGAAGTATAACTGTAGCAGGGGCTTCAGGAAAGTGTTAAGTGGTTGTGAATGTATTGTATGTTGGTTGTGAGTGACACGGGACTGGTGTGTGGTGTCGGCAGGGCGACGGAGGTGGAGCTGAGCTCGGCGAGCAGCGGCAGCACCTACTACGACCCCCTGGACGAGTACACCGACTACAGGCCGCCCCGGCGCCAGCATTGGGCCAACAAGGCGCAGTTCGTGCTTGCCTGCGTCGGCTACTGCGTCGGCCTCGGCAACGTCTGGAGATTCCCCTACCTCTGCTACAAGAGCGGCGGAGGCGAGTACCTACCCTTCTTTCTTCTTCAGCCTGACACACGGGCTCACGGCTCTTGCCGAGGCCACTTTGCGTTATTCGTGTTCGTCACAAAAAATTAATCGTTTTATATGTGTATCAAATAACAGTTCAACTTTAAAACATTATAGTAGAGATGATGGAAAATCGCGGGAATTTTTTGAGCCAACATATCTTCTATGCCACTATAACTAGTTTATCCTTTCATGATTGGATGAACAAGGTTTTAACTCGTCTAAATTGTTTCCATACCAATCACGAACGTTCTGCGTTATAGTACCAGAATCCTCATTGACCCAGTGAAACGGGGTAGTGGCTTCAAACACGCATTTCAGCCAATAAGGGATGAAAACTGTCCAACATGTTTACAGTACGTTGAATCCTAGGACACAGTCAACTTTTCCCACGATAAACCATAATCTCTAATTATAAGCTGTTCACGGTAAAGTAAGCACATTTAAAATCAACCTTTAAGAAAATGTATTACTTCCCATTAGGTTCATATGCTATCTTACACACTTTCATGCAGTTTCCTAGTTAAGTTGGCAGCGCATTAAGTAAAATACTCCCTAGATTTTACGCTGTGTCATGAATGTAATGTTTGAATTTATAACGAATCAAGCTGGCGTATTTTCCTTTATACTCATTAACGTATATTTAACTTTAAATTTCATTTTTTTCATTTTAAGGGCACATGGATTAAGTAATTAGACCCATGACAATAAATATTTTACGTATGGCGGAAGGATACAAAATCAAGAGAAAAGTATATCTTAAGCAGGGCTTTTTAAAGTGTTCAGTTAACATCGAACAGCCCTGTAAGTACACTTTTGTCGCATTAAAAAGTAACTCGCATAGATTTTGCATTGTAGCATATCAAAATCACAATTTTCAACGTTGTTACGATGTACTAATAAAATGAACAAAAAACATTTACAAAAAATTTAACAAGAGTGACTAAAGGATGGTATGCGTAGCATACCCATGTATGCTTAGATACCCATTCCCAGGCATGCTTAGCAAAATTTCTTTTAAAAAAATCGTAAATTGCTACAAACAAAAATAATTCAAAATCTTCCTAACTTTGAGCAATTTTTAAACATTGTAAAAACTTTTCTTAGCGTGATTTAAAAAATTTTTTTGAAGTAAGACATTGTGTCTCATTTCAACGTAAGTTAACTCATTTCGATAAGTGAGTTAGTTTTCATTATTTGTACAGCCCTAAAACACTAATATTGGGATTTTTACTTGCTATAATGCAAAATCTATGCGATATAAAAATTTTATGCAGTGAGTTTTTACTACAAATAGGCTGTAAATTAATTTATTTTATGGCGAATAGCACCCTTAACGGCTTATGGTGAATATGGGGGAGATGCCCCATACAGCTGCTCCATTCTCACCTCGGTTCATCTTCATCGACTCTCAGGATCTCGTCCTTAAGAGCTGCTCAGAGACAGTGCACACAATTGTGTACATTACGCACGTGTGGGTAGTTTTTGGTCTGTACTGAACACTGCGAAACTCCATGGTCAATGATCTTAACTGTGGGTAAATGATTCGCAAACCGTCTCACTGGTCCAGATCATAATTGGTACACATAGGTGTAGCCGAACATATAGCCTACAGTTCATTGGCTGTGACAACGAAACAAATGTTGTGTCGATTTAGTACAGCGTGCATTATAATATTCTTTTTTGTTTTCAACACCTGAAACTGTAATTGTAAGAGGGTCTGAAAGGGTTAAATATACAGGATGATTCTCAATTAGACCGACAAACTTCGGGAGGTGATTCTTCATGAAAAAGTAAATGGAAAACATATGTGACACTTTATATTTAACTGAATATTAAGGGAGGTATGAGCCCTAAAAAAAAAAAAACGAGATTTTAAGCCGTATTTGTGCAAAATATCGGCTCTTACGTTGGAGGTCCTGATAACATACAACAATGTTCCGAGAGTTATTGTATTTTACTTCGTTACCGTATATTTACTGTGCATTTTCGCAAAAATTTCCGTAAATATACGGAAATGTAACAGTGTAGGGTAAACTCTGGTTAATCCGTGATAATGTTAGAATGTTTAGTCCATGATACCACTCTGTTAAGTCCGTGATGGGTCAGGTTTAGTCTGTGACATAGTGTATTTGATTGAAATGATTTCACTCACTGTCAGTATCATTTGCAAATCCATCACACATAATTACTACGTCACAAGTAACATTTTGGCATACCCAGTGATACCAAACACTACAAAAAACTACACTGAACCCATTCAGCACCATTTTTTCGACTACATCTTCATTGTAGTTTCTTCCACAAGATCCGCAAAACCAGTCCTCCTTGTATTTTACCTTCTTGATATCTATTTGCTTGCTTTTGCTTGGATGAGTTTGCTTCAGAGGCAAAACTTTTTGATGAGAAATTGTGGCATCTGGAGTTGGGTTGTAGCTTGTGGCATCCGGTGCTGATGAAGGCCCAGCTTGCGAAGTTGGAGAGATCATCTTTGCCTTACGAGCCCTTTTTGGGGTAACCGTTCTTGGTTAGTCTGGGGTAGTTGAAAAATGGGCTTGTATGTGGTGTTCCCATCATTAGTGGATTGCTGGTGTGCCTGTGGTCGCTCTGTCACCAACGAAGGAGCTATAGCTTGATCTGTGATGGCACATCTGTCGATGGGAAAAATTCCTGTCTTCTGGAAGCTGTTATTTATGGTCTGTGGGATGAAAGTGCACAGCCAGGCTGGAGTAAGCAAGCTATTGAAATCAACTCTGCTTGGTTTTTCACCTGGATGTGAATGCATGAATGCATCCAATTCCTTCTTCCAATTTTTCTTTAAGGGTTTGTACAGCTCAACAACCAGTGGCTGGAGAAAGTGCGTAGCGTGAGAAGGAAAAGTACCAATATGGACATCATTCTTGGCTGCAAGCTCCAGAATCTGTGGACTTAAGTGACTGGAATGACTGTCCATCAACAAAATAACTGGTCTTTGTGGAGGTATGTTGACAAAGAAATGATTGAACCATTCAAGTAACAAATCAGTGTTGATCCAGCCATTTCTCGACAGGCGAACAAGACCACCTGGAATCAAGTTCTCAGCCAAACCATCAACCATCCGGACACCTTTAAAAATTATGAGTGGAGGAATTGACAGTCCAGATGCGCTTACACATCCCAGCACAGTTGTTGTGATACCTCTTTCTTCATAGGTCTGTTTATACACATATTTTTTACCTACAACAGTTACCACTTTGTTTGGCTTCATAACATAGGTGAGACCCGTCTCATCAAGATTACAAAATCGACCTGGCAAATGTGTCACCTGCAGGGATTCGGCTAGATTTCCCAACTTCGTGTAAAAGTAATTAAAAATCTCTCTGTTTGCAGTTGATGCTCTGTACAGCGCAAGGTTTTCTGATTACTTAAGTGTAAGTCCATAACGGCTTTTGAAATTCACCCACCAAAACCAACCTGATATTTCTTTGGTCTTGTTAAATGGATGTTGGGATCCAGACTGTTCTGCTGACCTGTAGGCAAGGTGTCGTATTTGGTTTACTATCAGACCGAAACCAAGCTCCTGAATTTTTACAATGTAGCTTACAAGCTCCACCTCAAGTTCACTGCTCATTCCTCATGGTTTCCCAATTCTACTAAGTTTCAAATTTGTCAGATCTGTTTGATTTGTTTCAGTTGGCAAATAATTTGAAACATAATCCTTCACCGTCGACCATGGGATAGAGTAGTGTTTACTTGCTTTGTAAATAGACCAATTTTCTAGTTTAATTTTATGAAGGGCTGCCTGCATGCTGAGGGATGGATAGCCACGCTCTTTTGGCCCACACTTCTTTTCTTTGTAACCAGGTGGATTTACTTTTGTGAAGGCATCTCTGAAATAATATTCATTAATGTCAGTTTATGCAGGCATTGTAAACAAACTAAGAACAATGATTAGGTGAACAGCCCGAATGCAGATTTTGATATAGGGCCTAGCCAATTCATTGTAGACCTATCCCAATAGTTTCCTGAAGCCTTAATAAATTACTTTTCAAGCAGATCCACCCACTACTCAATTTTGGGCCACATACAAAAAATTGCCCATGACTTCCATGTGTTATAGGCCTATCCAAAAAGGTTCGCCCACGTCCCCAGACAATGATAGCATGTATGAAAATGTTTCCTAAAAACTGTAGCATAGATAGTTCTACTATGAATGCACTATATCACGGCGACACAGCCAAGCCAGACAGATCGGAATATTCCGTAGTGGCTACCATTGGAAATGAAGGGGCAACACAAACATCTAGTTGTGAACCCAAATAAGATATTTCCATAAAAAAAACCTCTACTTGGGGAGGATTTTAACCCAAGCTCTCCAGTTGAGAGGTTGAAACGCTAACCACTGCTCTACTAAGGCCAATGCATTTGCTGTTTCTCCCTTTAATTATTATTGCACAATTAATTTCACAATGTGTAGTTAGGCCTATATTAATTTTTTTAATAAAGGACCTAAACCGTAGATATTGGTGCTTACTTACCGTAAGAGGCTTACAACATTATAGAGTAAAAAAAAGCCATAAAATACTATTTCAGTGCGAAAACATGTTTCAGTTTTATTTTTAGAGACACGCTAACTTAAACGCGGGCTCAAGCAGATCTTGCATAAAAATAAGATTTTAGCTACATTTTATAAGCATCCAAAGTTCTCATAACTTTGTATGCCGTAAAGTTACCATAAGGCATTGTCACAGTACGATTTCACAATCGCTTACCTGTATTTTCAGTGTTATATGTATATTCTGGAACAATTTACACGTATTAACATATAACTGATCACATCAGCACCAAAATTACACCTATATATCGTAACGAAGTACTTTCATGTCCGTTTTTTCATGTCACAGTGAAGCTATCAGACTGGTTCCGGTATTTGCGTAAAAGTCACAGTGAAGCTATCAGGCTGCCCACACTATCTACAAGCGTTTAGTTGAACTCGAACAGCTCTGTCTAGTCCGTGCTAGGAACAATCGAAAAAGTATCACGAAGTTACACCGTATCACGGATTAACTCTACCTAAAAATGATTGTAAAATAATCGTATTAACCCTTCTTGACTTAAAAGAAATACACATTATAGATGAATAGGAAACGGATACTAGTATTCCGACATGAAAATTTTCCTAAATGATATTCGTAAGCAGACGCCTCTCAAAAAAAATTGAATATATTTTTTAAATTACAATTATAAGACTGAACCTCTGTGTTCTGTTCGAATCCACGGCACACAGACGATTCTCTTAACAACAGAGTCCTAAGGGTCCTTAACGAGTGAGGTGAAGTAGAGATGGAGCATCGATGGATTGCAAGTGTGAGGACAACGCGAGCGACGTCAGTAAATTTACCTGTATACAGCAAACAAAATAAAACTCCGTGAACAATACCGACATAATCCATTCTGTATGAGGGGCCACGGTGGCTGAGCGATTAGCACACTCGCCTCCCACCAAGGCGAACTGGGCTCAATCCCCGGCCGGGTCACCGGATTTTCGCAAGTGGGAATCGTGCCGGGCGATGCCTTTGGTCGGGGGCCTTCTCGGGGATCTCTCGTTTCCCCCACCCCCTCATTCCGACGCCGCTCCATATTCGCTTCAACACCTCCATTGGCTCTCAAGACCTCGCTGTTAAGAGCCGCCCAAATCTCTTCACTCACCCATTATGTATGATGAGAATAGGGGCTTGTTTCCTTTGTTATATTTTCCTTTTCTAATTTACTTTTGCGAGAATTGTTAAAATATCTTGTCTTTTTTGGAATTCTGTTATAATGTACAGGTCTTGTGTCCTCCCCCTCCCCCTTTTTTGTCCTTTTCCCTATTATTTTGTTTTTATAGAATATTCTTTGAACTGCAGCGTTCACGCCCATTTTTAAAAATACTTTTTCGACGGTTTACTCTTCGCAGCGCCTTACGTAGTGGCACCCTTTAATGTAGAAAAGGTGTACTGTAACACGAATAATTAAAGATCTGAGAAATTAGCCAGTTTCAGTGACCTGCGGGCTAGACTCTACAGTCCTATGTGCAACTACGCCTGCTGTCACAGTGGAAAGCGGCGATTGGGCCTGCGTTCCCCCAGGAGGAGTCGAACACTGTGTGGACCAATGGCCAAAGTTATATAAACACACGTGTTTTTAATTCCAGCTTGTCCCAAAATGAATCCGCGAATCCTTCAGGTCCCGTATTTTGCAAGTTTCTCGATTGTTACACCGAACGTACCAATTACACGTTTTCGGAGTCTGCTAATATAACGACATGTGACTTCATCAGTTAGAATTCGACAGGCTAAATCTGTGACGAAAGAATTGCTAAAAGCAACATCTTTCTAAATGTATCTTCACTGCCAAAAATTTTCTGGTAAACTCCCTGAACTGTAACGGAATTTTTTAAGCTATACACAGATTGAAATAATGCCACACATCAAGCTGCAGATACAGGGATGTTTAGCATCGCTTCTATACAAACTTTGTAACTTCCCTATGCAATTGACTGTTTGTTGAGCAAATGTAGGAACACTGCAATGAATGTATAAGGGGAAACATTACCATTCCTGATTTCTCCCTAAGCGTACGCCTATACACTGGTATGGTAAATTTCCGAATAATTTGTTAGTCTGTTGATAGGCGCGTGACGTAGTTCGGGAGGAATATTGTGATACAAAACCACCCTGTAGCTTATGTTAATAAAGTTTTTTTTTGTGCTCTATTTTCCGTGCTCATTGATTGGCTCAAGCCTAGAATTTTGTCCTGTTTTCCCAGTTTACAGTCGAAACCGCACTTGTGCGATTCAGGTAGTAGTGGGCGTATCTTATCAGTTACGTGTCCACCAGCTTAGCAGTACTGTTAAGTTTCGGGATTTTTAAGTTGAGTTCCTATTCTTTAGTGTGTGGTAAATAACCAGAAAAATTCACCATTTCGATGGTTTGTAGTCTTCATTCTCTGTGTAGTCGAGCCTTTGCAGTTTTAGTTGTCTGCTATCTTAATGTGATGTTAGTTTTTATTCTCGGCTACCTGTTCATGATTGTTCCGTGTACTTGTAGGGTTATTATTGGATCAAAGTGCTTCGGAGCGTTCTTCAGAAACTAGCCCAGTTGTAAAAGTAAAATAAAATATGAACTACCGTTTTATGTATAGTCTGTCGCCAAATATTCATATGTGAGCAATTGTCTTTTCTGATTTCAATTTGATTATATGTTGAGGTTTGTTAAACGTCTACTTTATATTTTTCAAAATCGTTTTGCCCTGTCATCTCACGAAATACGTATTGTATCAGCATTTTCCGATTATTAACTGAACTTTATAAGAGGATTCAAAACTTACATTCATTTCTTCGGACTAAATGACAGTGAAGGTAACCATCAGGTTATATTTGAGATTTCAATCCAAAATTCTTTTTCTGAAAGACAGCGTTTTGTCATGTTCAGTTTCTGTGTCAAAAGAAAGAGGCGACGAGTGTTAACTTAATTTCTGCCCGAATTCGCGGGGTATTTAATTATATTAGAACAGGGCTACTCCATTAAAATTCACTTGGTGAATACGTCTTTTGTGGTTGTGCGGTTTTCTTTGTACGTAGATAAATTCAGAGAGTTGCCCTTGCTTAAGAGCATGGCAGGTCACAGTTTCTGTTACGCGAGTATTAAACATTATTAAAGGCTGTTCACGGTAAAGTGAGCACTTTTGAAATAAACCTTAGAAAAAAGTCACTATCCCTACCTGAATATTTTCTAACGGGCGAACTGAATGACACGCACCCAGTAAAGTTGGTAACGATGAATGGAAAGTAGTTCAATTTCTTAACGCCGAATAAAAAATTTCAGGTAACCGTTTGTGATAACTTAAATTATTTCTTTCTCTTTCTGCTTTTTATGCATCGGAAGTGTAAAAATGAGCAGATATACAAAACATTTTCTTTTGTAATAATTTTACAGTTGCACTTGACCGACGCATGAGTAAAGTGACGAGGCCCATGGCAATGTTAATTTTGCATAAGACGGAAGAATACACAATGCGCATAGAAGTAGATCTTAAGTAGAGCTTTCAAAAATGCTCATTTTAGCGTGAACAGTCTATAGCGTGCTGAACTCGATTTTTTTTTGCAAGTAGGTACTGTTTTTCACTCTGCAAGAACTTTAAAAATATTTTTATTTTTACAGCTGGCGGCCGACTTTTATTGGTTGAGTGTTAGTTGCGTTTTTCATTTGCATTTAACAATACTTTTAGAAAAAAATATAAAAAGATTTCTGCTGTATAGCAAAACGACTACAGTTTATCAAAATTGAATATTATTCCCACCAGGATTGTTTAAGGCTAAGCTTAACTTGAAGACTTTTTGGTAACACTTGGGGCTTGTGCAACGACCTGTAGATAAATGTGTGGAATAACTTCCCTGGGTAAGCTATCTGGTGGTAAACTGTTTTGTAATATTACTTTCATTAAGTTAACCATCATATAAGTGTTCGAAATTTCTAGTTTGTTATATGTGTGATGAGCTATGTAGTATATGTTGACGATAGAATTCACTATGCTGTGAGGTTATTCCAAGTTGCAATAACTTGTCAGTAGTGAGCGCGAGAGGAGTTTTATATTCATTTTCTATTCACAGTCAGATTTTTCTGGGAAACTTCCTAAACTGTAATGTAAGTTTTTAAACTATATACTGTATGAAAATAATACCACACATAAAGCTACAGATATACGAATGTTTAGCGTCACTACTTTACAAATGTGGAAACTTTCCTACACATTTGATTATTTCCTGAGCAAATGTAGGAAAGCTACAATGAATATAAAGGGGAAAAAAATACGATTTCCTCATTCTCACTACGCGTATACTCTGGTATGGTAAATTTTCTAATAATTTCTTATAATGTAGGGTATTTAGAGTTATGAGGCTTTTATTTAGGCAGATTGAACAAAGCAAAAAGCGGTGAAAAAAATTATCCGGTTTATTGTAGTCTACGATGACACTGCTAGTCTGCTTGTAACTTTAAGAAATATATTATGAGATGGTAGAAAAATGTTTTGGCAGTGTATATTTTTGTTGCGCATTTTTATAACTATCACATTTACTATGCGTTTAATACAAAACAAGTATGTTATACTCGTGATTTTTTGCGTAAATGTGCGATATTTTTTAACACAACACGTAAAAATAACTTTGCAGCTTCTACATCTGTGCTGTAAAATTAATAATATCTGATATATAATAACTCTAAAATATGCACGGAATATATAAAACACAACAAAAATTACATTTACATTATAAAACAGTTTAAGTGCTGATTTTACACTCAATGCCTGCATGAAATGCTTAATTTGCAGTGAACATCACCCAATTTGCACTAAAAATGAAAACAGGCACAAAACATCTCGACATTGGAACACAACACTACCACGATAATGAAGTATGCCCAAACGAAAATCGAAATGAATCCGTTCAAACGTCTAATTAGTACTATCTAGGAATTTCTACGTGTTCTTGATTAGTTGAATACGTGCATTGGTCGGAAAACTGACGAGGTCACGTTTGTTTTCCCATTACATACCTCGACGACATATCATATTTTAGCCCATTTATATGCCTCGACATAGCTAATTTTAGTCCATTTATATGCCTCGACATAGGTAATTTTAGTCCATTTATATGCATTGCATTTAAACATATTCGCATTCGTTTTGGTACTGTTATAATTAATTGCTGTTTAAGGAGCGACTTTGAATTTAGCTGAATATTTTCATTTTAATATTACGAATATTCTTCGGCCAATGTTCACCTTACTTAAAAATGTTATATGTCTTAGTATTTGGATTGATTTTGCCGTGCAACTTGAAAATTGTTGTCCACAGAATGCTATAATTTCATTTGATTTAAAGTCATAAGTCCACAGAATGTTGTAATTTCATTTGGTTTAAAGTCACAAAAAGATGTCGAATAATGAAATACGGGACGAACGTGGGCATAATGCATCCATATTTATTAGCACCATCATTGGTGAAATAACTCTTGCACATAGCTTTCTTAAAGTTATGTATACGACTAGTTTCGTAATAATTAACATAATGGCCAGTGTTCGATTTTCTCATTCGTATTTAAACGAATTGCTGAAAGGAAAGGGGGAAGATTAAATGGTTTCTTCCAACTATAAGGCATTCAATTTCTTAAAAGGATTAAGCCTATGAGTACTTTTTTCGTTTCCTCCATTTAAACCAAAAATGTTCAAGAACTCGCCTTGTGTATCGCTATTGACATTCACTTGATTAATTTGCTTTTAAATATATGTATACATGTCATTGCAAGATTGTGTATAACACTTATAAATTACACATTGTGAATTTAGAACTTTTATATAACTTCCAAAAACCAATATTCGCCTTCGAAGCAACACCACAGATGTCACGTAAATTACCACTCAACTTCACAATACCAGTTACGTAAGTATCACGCAACTGCGCCATGACGTTAGTTTATTTTTGAATAAAACTTATAGGAAATGCGATTGTCGTTTATTACACTCAACACGTCTACTCATAGCAATCCGCGTTCTAAAAAAACAAAACACTTGTGTGCTCACCATGGCGGCCTCTGTCGCCAACTGTCTCAACGCCCCCCCCCCCCCCACTTTTTATGACCTTGAGTAAAAAATTAAGTCGAAAGTTAAAAGTCAAACAGAGTAAAAATATGTAATACTTCTTACACACAGTGCTGACCAGAAAGGGAAGAAATGACAGGTAAATATTTATAATCATTCAGACAAGCTTAAAATATGACTTATAAAACATCACGTTCAACATAGATTTATAATTTTTTCTTAGCTATTGACCTCCACGCTACTAAATCGTTAGAGAGAAACGCCTGTTTTGTTAAATGTTGTCGGTGGCGAAGCTCTAGAATTATTCGACACTTTGGGTGTTGGTGAAGACAATGCAAAAAAATGTTCATGCCTTACGCTTATTGAGACGCACTTGTGTCCCAAACGCATATCTAAGTGGGACGACTCTAGTTAAGCCCTCGTGTGTAAAAAAAAAAACTGAATAAGTGCGTGTTCTCTTACAGACTCGAATAAATCGTTAAAAGTGTTGTTGTTATGGTGATTTACATGATATCTGTTTAGGGGAATCGCTACTACACAATAAAAGTCCGCCTTAGGGTCCCATCCGGTCATGAGGAAGTATCACGACGGCGATGAAACATTGGAACAAGCTTCGCGTGTGTTGTGCTTCCTCAGAATTTCAAGCGCTGACGGTAGGGTTGTAATACAGTAATTTGTTGAGAAAAGATACAGTAGTATCGCTATAATCCATTCGCGGTTACTTCGCACTTTTCTAAAGCCTTGCTAAAGTTATACTTCCAGGATATTTCTCTGCCTCGTACCAACTAAGCTTAACTAAGTCTGGAAAATTACACCGGAGGGACAACGCACTGAATTCGTGCGTACTCAGTTGTAACAGTATTTTGTATAACAGTTACCTATTTCCCACTAGGCGCTACCAACACACATGTTTTCTCACTTTTTTGTATTCAAATTATTTATAAATGAGACATTATAATTAACATGGGAATATTTTTCAAAGGTTTGATTAAAAAAGGGTCAAGAAACCGCGAATAGAATATCTAGTTTAGAACACAGTTTTACAGAAGAATAAATATTTTTAACAGAGCGCTACTTAACAGAGATTTTTGTTGACTTTGGCACTTTTCAACGACCACGTTTATGATTCAATGACCAAATTTATGCAGGGAAACAAAATATTGACTTAAATTTCTATCCTGAAAAAAAATATTTCCATTGAAATATTCCATAGTTTTTTTTATTAGAATAGACAAAACTACTCCTGACAACTAGGGAGGCTTCTTAAGGGACAGGACAGTCCTTGTTATGCTCGTGTGCAATAATGGGTTTCTAAAGAAATTAAATGAAATAAACTGTAGGCAATTCTAGGCTGTTCACGGTAAAGTGAGCACTTTTAAGGCCCTGCTAAATTTTTATTTTCAGTTAATTTTTTCCTTTCTGCCACTTTTTAATGTAAACATTGTAATATGACTAATAATCACAGTGTATAAATTTCATCACACTCAAAAGTTAACGTTTGATGCTGCAATAAAATACAGTTATTAGGGGATAATGCCTTTTGGAAGGGCCTTAAAAAGTGCTCACTTTAAAGTGAACAGCTTATAATTGCTGTATCTGTGGAGCGGTTGGATGGAGGAAGAATCAGGCAGATGCCACGTTTAGGCTATTTCGAGTAAGTTCCAGACTGGTGAGCAAGGTATGCAACGGAGCCCATATGTTAGATGGGCCAAAACGATATCATAACACATTCGTATTGTCGACGAGCTGATAAAGGCTGTTCTCGATAAAGTGAGCACTTATGAAATCAACCTTGAGCGCAGCCGCAAAAAAGTGACTTCAAAAGGTGCGTTAGAGTGCAACCGCAAAAAGTGACTGCTAAAAGTTGCGTTTGGGAGCAGCCCCCCAACCATCAGAAAACTAACAGCAAATTGAATGCACGAGCCATCAGGAAAACATCAGCTGCCGATTCGAGCGCAACCGCAAAAAGTGACTGCAAAAGTTGCGTTTGGGTGCATCTGCAAAAAATGTGACTGCAAAAGTTGTGTTTGGGGCATCTGCAAAAAGTGACTGCAAAAAGTTGCGTTTGGGGCATCTGCAAAAAATGTGACTGCAAAAGTTGTGTTTGGGGCATCTGCAAAAAGTGACTGCAAAAAGTTGCGTTTGGGGCATCTGCAAAAAATGTGACTGCAAAAGTTGTGTTTGGGGCATCTGCAAAAAGTGACTGCAAAAAGTTGCGTTTGGGGCATCTGCAAAAAGTGACTGCAAAAAGTTGCGTTTGGGGTATCTGCAAAAAGTGCCTGCAAAAAGTTGCATTAGAGTGCAACCGCAAAAAGTTGCGTTAGAGTGCAGTTGCAAAAAGTGACTACAAAAAGTTGCAAAGAGCGGTTCAAGAAATTTGAATACATAAAAAAATAAAATATTGTCCATAATAAAGATGGACCAGTTGCTAAATGTATTGAACGGAACTCAACAATTTAAGAAACTTTCCGAACTTACAATCGGACCGGCCTATCCCATAGACCATGCTGAAATATCTGATACATGGTATGGATACAAAGTGGTAATTACTTCTGGAAATTTTAAAGTTACCTTGCCAGACAGATATCTTCAGATTTTCAGCGAAAAAGTTTTAGATGGTGTTAATCGTGGAGGTATAAATTTTTCATATGATGGAATGGAGGATTGTGGCGTTAAACAAAGGCATTCTATTTGGTTTTTTAAAGAGTAAACGATCGCCGTATTAGACATCAGTTGATTTTTATTTGTGCTCATATCTCTATAAAGTTTTAATGGTTATCCAATCATTAAAACACAATTATCGCTCTGACTTCATGCTCGTAGCAACAAAACGTACTGTACGAACATCGTGTTATTGCGCCGTGCGAAGGTGAAAAAGATTCGTACGTCTGGGGCCAGACGTTTAATTCGGCCAAACTGAACGATTGCAAAAAAAAAAGTGGCTCAAGAAAATTTGAATGCGTAAAAAATAGAATATTGTACATAATAAATGAGCGCAAATAAAAATCAACCGATGTTTAATATGATAACGACCATGGCAGTGAAAAAGGTTAACACAACTGGTAATGTTTGGAAAGAATATAAGTTTAAGAAAGGCATCTTCGCAGAAAGAAAGAAGAAGAAATCTAAAGAGAAGTATATCAAGTGTGACTCTTGTAAACACTTTTACAAACCATCTCTCATAAGAAGCCATCTTAAAAGTAGATTGCACAAAGGTCTTACACCAATACGTAATAAATTACATGAACCAATAAATGCATGGGAAATTTTTAAAGTGCCACAACACTTAACAACAAAACAGAAGTTCCCACGAGAGAAACAATTAAAATGTGAAACGTGTAGCCACTATTACAAACCATCTCTCATAAGAAGTCACTTGAGAAGTAAAATTCATAAGAACACACCCATATTCAGTGTAGAAGAAATAGAAACAGCATTTCAAAGTAGGATCAAGACTTATGCTGTAAATAATGTGAATGCATACAAAGACCCAAAGCATTTCCTAAACGATGTAAAAGAAACTGTCATGGGACTAATTAGTAAGCATTCAAAATCATTCAAAGTGAACATGAAATTCTTCACTAAGTAAAAAATGGGAATTGGTGATAATATTGAATATGTAGAAAGCTCCTTTAAAACAAAGAACGAAATTATACTGAAATCGACTAATCTGGAAGAATATTATACCAACAGCATATCGAAAATCATAGCTGAGATGGGGACATTCGAAGCAAAGGGATCTCAGTAGGCACTCAACAGAATATTTAAACTAGATGTGCAAATAAATAAATATGTACCATTCAAGGGCAGTTCTTACGTTGATCTCCCATAAAAAATCTAAACTAAGCAGGCGGTAATTAATGTTAAGCACGATGATCAAAAGTGTTTTTTGTGGTCTGTTCTATCTGCATTGCATCAAGTAAAAAAATACCCTCAAAGAATGAATAAATACGAAGCTTACGAACATGAGTTTGATGATGCACTTAAGGGTTTGGAGTTTCCAATGAAATTAGATAGCAAACCAACCTTTGAGAAGAGAAGTGGAATTTCTATTAATGTATACGCATACGAAGAAGAAGATGGCAGCAAGAAATATATAATCTGTCCAATAAAAATAACAAGAAATAAGATGGATAAGCACATAAACCTACTCTATATCAAAGACGAAAAGAAAGAACCACTACTGCTGGGTAAAAAGTCTTTCGAGACTTGTCGCATCACAAGTAGCGAAAAATAGTCATAAAATATTTATATGTAGTAGATGTTTGTAACATTTCTACTCTGTAAATGAGCTAAAAGATCACGAACAAGACTGTCGAGATCATGATGGTGTTAGAGTTGAACTACCATCTAAAGGAAAAAATGACATATTAAGATTTAAAAACCAAAATCATTCTTTGAGAGTTCCGTTTATGATATATGCTGATTTTGAATGTTTGTTGACTAAAATCGAAACTTGCCAACCAAACCCCGACGAATGTTACACCAAACCATACCAAAAACACGAGCCTATTAGCTTCTGTTACTATGTAAAATACGAACATGGATTCTATATACCACCAGTAACTTATGAAGGGCCTGATGCATCTACTGTGTTCGTTAAAATGCTAATGGAAGAATAAAAGTCTATTGGTGATATATACACAAATGAAAAACCAATGCTTCCACTAACTCAGAAAGAACAAATTGTTTATGATACAGCTACCCATTGCCATATATGTGAAAAGCCTTTGAATGGTGATTCTGTGAGAGATCATGATCATCTTACGGGGAAATTTAGGGGAGCTGCACACAGAGATTGTAACTTATCGTATAGAAATCCATGTTTTGTCCCAGTGTTTATACACAATCTATCTAGCTATGACACACATTTATTCATAAGAGATTTATTTATTTTACGAAGCACGTATGTGGAAGTGTAAACCTTAGATTTATTGACTAATTTAAATTTATGGCTAGTAGTATCGATGAACTCTCTAGCAACCTTTCCAGAAGCCAATTCCGAGAAACGTGTAAGCATTTTTCCAATGAACTTCTTGACTTTGTTACAAGAAAAGGTGTTTACCCATATGACTAAATGGATAGTGCTGAAAAATTTTGTGAGACATCACTTCCATCCAATGATGCATTTTACAACAAACTCAATAAATGTAGCATTACAGACAAAGATTATGAATTTACGAGAAAGGTGTGGGAAATATTCAACATTAAATCTCTAAGAGAGTACACAGAACTCTATAACAAATCTGATGTGTTGATATTGTCTGATATAATGGAAAATTTTAGAGATGTGTGTCTCAAAACATATAAGCTAGATCCAGCATGGTATTTCACAGCCCCAGGGTTAGCGTGGGATGCTATGCTCAAACACACTAAAATAGAAGTAGAATTATTAACAGATCACGACATGATTTTGGTGATAAAAAAAAGGTGTTCTTGGTGGAATTTCACAATGTTGAAAGCGATATGCTAAAGGAAATAATAAATACATGAATGCTTATGACATCACAAAGGAAATCCTTTATCTTACATATATGGATGTCAATAACTTATATGGATGGGCTATGAGTCAGTATTTCGCCTATGGTGGGTTTAAGTGGGTAAATACAAATATAGATGTAACAAAAATAGAAGATGATGCTAGCAAAGGGTATATATTGGAAGTTGATTCGGAATACCCATATGAACTACACGAGCTCCACAAAGATCTGCCATTGGCACCAGAGAATAAAATACCAGAAGGTTCAAAAAACCCCAAACTCTTGACTAGTCTGAATGGTAAAGAGACATATGTTTTACATTATCTAAATCTTAAGCAATATCTATCTTTCGGAATGAAGTTGAAAAAGATCCATAGAGTTCTGGAGTTTGATCAATCATATAGGCTCAAGTCCTATATTGATCTAAACACAAATATGCGAACAAAGTCTACAAATGACTTTGAAAAAGGTTTCAACAAGCTAATGAACATTTCCGTTTTTGGAAAAACAATGGAGAATATTAGAAACAGAGTGGATATATGGTTGTGCACAAGTTCTAAGCAAATGGATAAACCAGCGGCTAAACCAAACTTTAAAGATAAGACTATATTTACTAGCTCTTTGGTTACAGTTCATATGAATAAAACAAAACTGTGCTTTAACAAACCCATTTATGTTTGGATGAGTATACTCGATCTATCGAAAGTCTTCAATATGATTTTCACTATATAATAATGAAGCCAAAGTATGGGGGAAATATTGAAGTGTGCTACCAAGATACTGATTCGTACATCTATTATATAAAAACACCAGACTTCTACAGTGACATGAAAGAAATGGTCGACCATTTTGATACCTCTGACTATAGTAAAGATAACCCATATGGTATACCATTTTTAACAAAAAGTTTATTGGTAAAATGAAAGATAAATGTAATGGAAAAATAATGGAATAATTTATTGATTTGAAATCGAAAATGTATGCAATAAATGTGGAGGGTGGTGTAAAGAAATGAGCAAAGGGTGTAAAAAATGCTGTAGTCAGAAATGAGATTAGTTTTGGTGACTACAAAAAAGTGTTTGTTTGGTAAAAAATGTTGTACAAAAGGATGAATCTTATTAGAAGTAAGAAACATGAACTCTATACGATTGAGATGAGGAAAAAAGCATTAAGCTCCGAAGATGATAAAAGATTTATTCTTAAATATTACATTAATACACTACCATGGGGGCACTACAAAATTGCAAAAGAGTGATACTATGAAAAAGCAGCTGCCCAAAATGAGCCGCCTATTCGCTGATATCGTTCCCATAAAATCGTTCGCGACAGACAGATTGCAACGACCGATCGAGTAGTGTTTCGGGATGACATCTCGTCTCGAAATATCACAAGCGAAGCACGCCACATATCTAAGTTGTTAATGTATCACATGCAAGCCTGTGCAAGTCTAACAAAATGCAATCGCTCATCGACATTGTAAACAACAAACTCGTCTACGACCGTTGAGAGGTTTATGTAATCATTGATGAAGAAGGCAATCCGTAGTTCAAGGCTAAAGACATTGCGAGAATACTTAGGTATGCCAATCTGAAAAAGTAATCAGAGAACATGTCAGAGAAAAGCATAGACAATCCTACGCTGATATAGGCGTGAACGAATCGTTCCTCTTGTTAAATAGGCAATCCTACGCTGATATAGGTGTGAACGAATCGTTCACCCCTTTGAATATGCAGCCACATGCCGTATTAATCAATGAACCGGGCTTGTATGCATTGATCAAGAAATCAAAGATAGCAGCCGCAGAACAATTTCAGAACTGGGTGTTTGAAGAAGGGTTGTCGTCCATATGCAAGCACAGTATCGACCAGAAGTATAAACTGCTGCCGGACACGGTGAACGCAATCATCGACAAGCATGCGCTACTGCCGACGAAATATGTTAGCAGCACAGAAGGCAACCAGTGGTTCAAAGCGAAAGACGTTGCGAGAATTCTGATCTGAAAAAGCATTGCGAGTGAATGTAAGGAAAAAAGCATAAGAACCCGTTGCCACAATTACAAGGGGTCCCTCGAGGGAACCAACTTAAGAATGCACATCCTCAGACGGTTTTCATTTCAGAGCCCATTTAAAACACTCATATAGCGCTATTATATAACAGTAAATGTTTTTAATGGATAATAACCATACATGTTTGCATACTATTGGGCTTTGGTGATTCTTTCACTTTTAACATCATAAATTAGGTTTCTTTGGCTTACTAGTACCACATTACAAATAGTTGAAGCCGATATTGGTTTATTAAAATCAACTGTAAGTTTCAGATTAGTTCGATCTTTTACAATAGCTGTTTTTCTGTAAGAACACTCAATAACATACAATGGTCTTCTCCCAATAAATGGCGCAGGGTTGAAGCACAGTTCATTTTTACAATAAGGGGTATCTAGTCTAGACTTTGAACTTCTAAAATCATTGTAAGCAATATACATCTTATCGAAAATTTTATCATCAATGTTTAAATTCCAATTCTCATTGGGAAACACTTCATTCCGTCCATTCTTAATAGAAATATTTTTCGACGAAACTAGAGTCAAACATTGAACCGTGTGTAGATTGTTCAGGATCTTCTTTTCTGTTTTGCTGAAAACCAACAATGACAAAGTCTGGCATATCGAATTGTATTGAATTGAACAGATATTTTATATCAAAATGAAATGAGTTTGCATTAGTAGGTACTGGTTTTTCAAGGCATCGCCAATAATTAAAACTAATTGGAATTTTGGGATGTTTTGTATAATTTTTCTTTAATTTCACCTCGATAAATAGGATCGTATTCAACAATTGGCCACAGAATTTCCAATTTCTCAATAATAATTTTACCAGATCCTGGTATATAATCTGCATCATCAGATCCATCTGTTCTCTTTGGAGGTCTGCGAAACATCGTCACTAGAATTTCGAATGAATGTGATCTTGTACTCACCTTTCCAGAATATTGCATTACAATCTCTAATAAAACCAAACAAATATCTTAATGGTTAGGTAATTTCGTGAGGATTATCTCTCCTAACATATGTACCTAGTTCTATCCCCGACATTTGGAAGTATGCTGATTCTGATTCCGAACCTAGCAATGTATGCATCCTTGTTGAAGTGATGCCAGGGTTGTCAATACTTTCGATTATACAACCATGTTTAGAGATCTCTATTCTTGAGAACTGGAATGGGAAGAAATCTCACAAAGCTCAATAGTTGAAGTTTTTTCATAAGGGGAATGCGTATCTCTTGTAATTAGCTCATACTGTTGGTATACATAAGCTTCATTCAGATGTGAAAATGCATCGCCAATAGGAATATCAAACTCAATGCGCTTGTTGTATTCATTCAAATTATTTTTTGTTTGGTCATTTGGCGGAAACGACTGACGCTCATAACTTTCAATTTTTTGTTGATCCATTTATTATATAGAAAAAAATGTCTTAAACTACACTTTTCTTATCAACCCAAGAATTATGGCTACTATCAAAACCTAACCATTTAATTAGCAGCGTATTTCCTTTTCTTCGCAAAACTTTTTCCACTAAGTAATCTTTATCATATTTGGTCTTAAGAAGCTCTGGCTCTAAAAAATACATTTAATAAGTTCATTTTTAAATCTTTTATTCTGTATGTTGTGGGTTTTGTGTGCAATACTTCACACACACCTCAAATACTTCAGTGGACCAATTTGGTGTATATCCTTTTTCAAACATATTTTTACTTTCACTTATACGAACTTTATCTCCTATTGCAAACTTTGGTTTAACCATTTATCTTTATCCTCCATACATGTTGATTAGAATAGAACCTTCATTATTTGCATTTACATTGGCGGGTTTCATTCCAATTGTACTGTGAACAGTGTTATTGTATTCACTTATTAATTTAGGTAATATAGCCACCCATTTATAGTTTCCCTGCATAGTAAATATCTTCCACATTTTCTCCTTCAATGTTCTATTAAATCTTTCCACAACACTAGCTTTCTTCCCACTGTATGTTGAATAGTGTGTTATGTTGTTGTTGGTCATTGATGTCTTAAATGATTTATTGTAAAATTCTTTACCTTCATCTGTTTGAAAATGTATGTGTAACATTATCACCAGTTTTATCCTTGTTTGGTATTACCCATGCAGATTTGGAAAAAACATCTATCACAGTTAACATATATTTAAACCCTTTGTTAATTCTATGTATAACTTTTAAAGATTCAGAATTCATTTCAACTAAATTAGCTTGCCAAATATCATCGATACCAAAAGATAGAACAGTTCTTCTGGGGAAGTTTTTTTGCATTGGTTTATGAATTTCATTTACAGTATCGTTTTTTATACTACCACCAGTAAATTGCAAGTTATTGGTAACACGACATCTACAAACACATCTAATTCTTACTTTGTTATTATTGGTAAGTTTATATGAACCTAGTGTATTTTTCATACATTTGTGACAGTATACATTTAAGATATCATTGTTCATTTTATATAATAAATGAGATAACAAATTTTTTTAAACAATATAGAGAAAAATATAGAGAGAAGAAGACAGTTAATTGAAAAGTTTAAAATTTTTAGAAAATTTCGCCAAGATGAATATGATAAAAATAAAAAACACGATCAACCATTGATAGATGCGATAGAAGATTTGGGGCAAATAATTGGACACGTAACAAATGAGAATAAGAACATAATAAAAGTACTTGTTCCAATTGCTGTTAAGAATTTAGACTACCCACAGATACCAACAGAAACATCTTTTGAAAGAAAACTGTTTGGTAAAACAGGCACCTATGAATGCTATTGTGATGAATGCTATGGCGATGAATGCTATAACGATAGCATTAAACATATTGACGATGGCGATGAACGCTATGGCGATGAATGCTATGGCGATGAACGCTATAACGATGGCATTAAATGCATTGAGGATGATGGAGAACGCTATGACCAAGCGTTGGGGCGTTTGAAAACTGATATCCAATAGTTAACTAACTACAAAACAACATTTGTTGATAAGAAGGTGGCCGATTTCTTAATTGACTGCAAAGACGATGTTTTTGGGCAAAAGGCTGATAAAGGTTGATTGTATATTGGTGATAGCAAAGTAACATTCATCAATGGCAAATTTACTGTTAAAGGCCGAGCATACACTGCAACCGATGGTTTGATGAAATTACTAAGTAGTAAGAAAGTAACAGAAAGTGACTACACTGCAACCGACTAAAAACACTATAGTTGTATCCTAGCAGATTAGAACACAGTTTTTCAAAACAATGATCCAAGCTTGGGAACGCCAAAATCGAGTAGAGGGAATAAATGGAAAATTATTGTTAAACCTATTTACGATTCGATTAAAAAGAAACGCCCCTCCCCTAAAAAGGGGAAAGGTATAAAGAAGTATACAGACTACCCCAAATAATACATATGGATGGAGGATGTTAGGATGCTTATTGATCGACTTGTCGTTATTTATGGCGAAGAGAATGCTGGAAATGATAACTATTATAATGAAAAAGTTGGAATAATGAATATGCTCAACAGCAAGTTTAGTGACTGTGTTGTGAATAATCCAAAAGATATACCATATCTGATACAAATGTTAAACACAATACCACATACTTTTTGGGAGTCGGAGCATCACGGAAAAGGGTTACTCAATGACATAATTAATTCACTACCTTTTGAGTTGCATGCGCCAGGTTATCAGTACTTTGGTCCGGGTACCAGACTAAAAGAGAGAATTGAGCATGGTGATAAACCCATTAATCCACTATATGTGGCTGCAATGGAACATGATATAGCTTATCATCATCACAAAGATCTAACTGAAAGACATGTAGCTGACAAAGAACTAGAAAAGAAAGTGTTCAAAAGATTGTTATGTTCAGACGCTGGTCTCAATGAGAGATTGTGGGCTGGTGTTACTGGATCTGCGATGCATATTAAATGTACGCTTGGCTAGGTGATTAAAATAAAATGACAAATATTTGTTATAATAAATTAAAGTAAAAAACATTGTATTTCAAGTTCTTAAGGAGGAGTTGAAGGGTTTGAGTATTGATTCTTTCCTAACGAAAGACCATCTGGATCGTAAAAACAAGAAACTAAAGGAGCAGAAAGGGATGGCTATCACATTTTCAGTTCCACAGCTTAAGAAAATGTCCAAAGAAATGAAAACTGGACATGGTTTGACAGTTCACAAGAGTGGATTTTACCCTTAATTTTCACAGCATTCGGGGCTCTAAGAGCATTAGCTGGCGGTGCATCATCTATCGCTACATCATTAATTAATGCCAAGAAGAAAAACCAAGAATTGGAAGAACAACGCAGACATAATTTAGCTATGGAGGAATACGGCAAGGGATTGAAGAAAGTTAAGTGGGGTAAGAATGTAAAAAAAAATAACTCCACTCAGTAACTTTGATATTGATCAAATGATTAAAAAATTAAACATTAAAAATTTCCGGGGTGTATTTATGATCGATGAGCTACTTAACACACCACTCGATAATGAATGTGGGATTGTTAATCTAGATGTTTCGACAAACTCTGGTACACACTGGGTATGCTTTTGGAAAAAAGCAAACAACAAATATTATTTAGATTCATTTGGTGAAAATCCACCGCGACAATTAATAGCATATCTCAGAAGTAATGTTTTTATAACGCTGATAGAATTCAAAATTTCAATCAAGCAACTTGTGATCATTTGTGTGTAATTGTGCTAATCTCTTTTCACATAATTTTAAATTTCCAAAAAATAATTTCACTATTAATATACAATGGATATATGCGGAAATGCATAATGAGATCTTGGATTGAAGATCAAATTAAAGAACACAACAGTGAAGAGAAGATCAGTCCTAATGATTTTCTTTCCAACACACAGTTCAACGACTTTATAACCACACTGACAAGAAATAAAAGATCATTGGATAAAGCCTATCTTACTTACTTGGAAGTAGATAATAATATAGATTTTGAACAAAAACGACTGTGATCTGTGGGAAATCCCATTGCACCGATGGATGCAATCAATTTAGAGTACTATCAGAAAAACAGAATTAACATTATTCGTTTAGTTGGGAAATACATTTAAAAAGAAAAAGTATTTTACTTTGATAACCGAATAGAATATTTTTTATGAGAGATGGAACTATAGTTGAAATAATAATAAAACCAGAAAAATATAAAAGTGTTATCAACTGTTATCATGAACGGAAAAAAATTGACATGCATAAAACTTTTGAAGTACACCCTGATGATATGATATATTTTAAAATACCAAAAGCCCATAATGTACCTGAAGGTACAATTGTGTTTATTGAAATAGTTATGGTATATAAATACGTTTAAAAAGATCAGATTATGTTAGTTTTTAATGGAAGTGTTTCCATTAAAAACAAAACTTACAATCTAAGAATTTTAAAAGTCTTCAATTTTATTACGATACTTACCATTATTTAACTTACAAGTTATATCTATTGTAACAAAACTATATTCATTATTCCAACATTTTGAACACGTCTCCCTAAATTTCTCAAATGACATATCACCACTCATAAAATCACTTTGAATATGTTTAAGATTTGTATCGTCTTACCTGAATATGCAAAGAAAATTAGCATTGTCTCTTATAAGCTGCTTAGGTACTTTTGAGTATGTCTGAGCTAAATAGAAGCAATAAATATCTTTAATATCTTTATGTCTACCACATGTAAAATAAACCCTTACCATATTTTGATTTTAAAGTATGGTATCATAAACAACTACAGACTCTTTATGACATTTATTTACATCAACCATTTCTTCATTTGATGGAAAGAAGTATGCTATTGGTTCATTAAATAATGTTGATGCTACATCTATATCTTTCTTTAAATTGATGTATTTTGGTTGGTCCAGACTTTTTGAACGTACATAGAGAGTACCAAAGTCCAACCATCCCTGAGCATATATAAAATTATCTATCATAAGTGTAGTTTTCCCACAGTTACTAGGGCCCACAATCAAACACCTAATATTATTAGGTAATAATTCTCCGTGACGTTTTGTCGGTACAGTCTTGTCTGGTATTCTTATTTTAATATCCCAGTCTACATGTTTCTTGCTCATTTATTAATAGATTTTTTAATAATGCAATAAATGAGTAAAGTATTCAAACTAACAGATAACAAATCAGTGTTGAAGAAGAGACTACACTAACCTTTAGAGATAGAGTGACACTCATTGGCTTTAGTTCAGTTCTAAACTACATATCTAACACATAACATTATCTCTGGAAGAAATAAGCTATATTTTGTGGGCCAGAATGATATGGAATCAGCATTTGATATTCCAGTTGGTCAATATAGCTTAAAAGATCTTGAAAAAACTATAAAAGCAACTTTTTTGAGTTAGTGTAGATTCAGTGGGTGGGAAAGAAAATGATATATCTTTTGAGCTGGATAAAATAACAAAGTGAAAGTAAAATGTACGCTTAAATTACGGTTTGGAAAAAGGGGTTCAATAGGAAAACTTTTGGGTTTCGTGGAAAATAAAACTCTGAAAGCAAATGTAGACCATTATGGTGATACAATTCCTAAATTCGCTCCATTTGAAACAATAAATATAAACTGTAATATAGTAAACTAGCGGACCCGACAGACGTTTTCCTGTACATATGTCTTAAATCTCTCCCTCTCTCCCTCTCTTTACCGAATTGTGAATCTAAACTATTCTCGAATCCACTTGAACACACACAAAAAATTTCATCAAAATCGGTCCAGCCGTTTAGGAGGAGTTCAGTGACATACACACGAACAGAAGAATTATATATATAAAGATGGTATGATATTAAAACATAATGAAAATAACCATAGAGAAACTAGCATAATTGCCACTTTCAAATCAAGAACAACATTTTGATTTGGCGACACAATCTATTACGAACCAGCTTATCCATTATTTTTCCCAGTGTAAACAAATCAAGTTAATGAAATAATAGTTGAAATTAGGGATGAAAAAGTAAGTTAATTAACTTTGATTTGTCTGAAAGAATAGTGGTATTAGAGATGAAGCCGTAGATATTTTTTCAGTTGGAAGTAGTCATATCCTATATATTAAAGTTTCGTGTGATAAAGATGAATAATATTTCTATAGAAAGTGTAATGAAAGAACTCAATGTTTCGGCTACTTTAATGTGTCGAATTTGGAGATGTGTGTCTAAATTTTTAATTAGACTATGTTGTAGCACATTGCCGAAGTCAGAGCGATAATTGTGTTTTAATGATTGGATAACCATTAAAATTTTATAGAGATATGAGCACAAATAAAAATCAACTGATGTCTAATACGGCGATCGTTTACTCTTTAAAAAACCAAATAGAATGCCTTTGTTTAACGCCACAATCCTCCATTCCATCATATGCAAAATTTATAACTCCACGATTAACTCCATCTGAAACTTTTTCGCTGGAAATCTGAAGATATCTTTCTGGCAATGTTACTTAAAAATTTCCAGAAGTAATTACCACTTCGTATCCATACCGTGTATCAGATATTTCAGCATGGTCTATGGGACAGGTCTGTCCGATTGTAAGTTCGGAAATTTTCTTAAATTGTTGGGTTCCGTTCAATACATTTAGCAACTGGTCCATCTTTATTATGTACAATATTTTACTTTTTTATATATTCAAATTTCTTGAACCGCTTTTTGCAACTTTTTGTAGTCACTTTTTGCGGTTGCACTCTAATGCAACTTTTTGCAGGCACTTTTTGCATATGCCCCAAATGCAACTTTTGCAGTCACTTTTTTGCAGATGCACCCAAACGCAACTTTTGCAGTCACTGTTTGCGGTTGCGCTCGAATCGGTAGCTGATGTTTTCCTGATAGCTCGTGCATTCAATTTGCTGTTAGTTTTCTGATGGTTGGGGGGCTGCTCCCAAACGCAACTTTTTGCAGTCACTTTTTGCGGTTGCACTCTAACGCAACTTTTGCAGTCACTTTTTTGGGGCTGCGCTCGAATCGGCAGCTGATGTTTTGGATCAGGAAAACAAACTGTAATTTTTTCTGATGGTTTGGGCATTCAATTTGCTGTTGGTTTTCTGATGGTCGCAGGCTGCGCTCGAACCGGCATTTCTATACAACTTATGGTGCTGTTGTAATTTCATAATGGCAGCTCTATATCAATAGGCTTTGTAGTTGTTGACAGTGTAGGTAAAGGCTGTTCTCAATAAAGTGAGCATTTTTAAAATCAACCTTAGAAAAATGTTACTGTCCCTACCTGCATATACTTTAACGAGCGCACTGAGTGACAGACACCCAGTAAAGTTGGTAACGATGAATGGAAAGTAGTTCTATATCTAAACTCCGAATAAAACGTTTTTAAACAACTATTTGTGACAACTTAAATAATTTATTTCGCTTTCTGTTTTTTTAATGCATCGAATTGTAAACAAATATAAAAAAATAAGGTGATTTGTAAAATATTAATATATTTCTAATAATTCCACAGTTTAACTTGTTGTCCGACGTATGAATGCGTAAGTCGGAAGAATAAACGAGCATAGAATTAGATCCTAAGCAAGGCTTTCAAAAGTGCTCATTTGATCGTGAACATCCCATATGTAAGACTTAACGTCTCGTCGACAGCGAGGTCATTAGATACAGAGCATTCATGGTTACTTCAACCCTTTCTGGAGTCCTGCTACAGTTCTATTTACAGGATATTCCTCCACATCGTACAAACTAAGCTTAACTATGTCTGGAGAGTTACACCAGAGGACAACTCACCGCATTCGTGCGCACTGAGTGTAACTGTGTTTTGTATAAGTACTACTTCTTACTAGGCGTTACCAATATACTTTTTTTTCTCCCTGTTTTTTAATAAAATTACTTATAAATGAAGCATGATAATTTATAGAGGAAATATGAATAACACTTCAATTTGACAAAAAAAAAGTACAATTTATGTTAACACAAGTTTAAAATGCTTGTGATATATGGCATATATTGGAAATAACTAAACACGTTATACATGGGGAGATTTTTCAAAGGTTTGATTCAAAAATGGTAAAGAAACCGCGAATATACTATATTTGCTCAGGGAAGTAGGAACGGAGAAGAAATTGTCTACGGCCTGTAGCAAGGAATTATTCCAGCGTTCGCTTGGAGTGATCAAGGCGGACCATGGAAAGCCGAAGTCAGGATGGCCGCCGGCCGGGAATCAAACCCAGGTCCTCCCGAATGCGACTCCGAAGTATTCGTACAGCCATCGATGGGCTTAATGATGCATTTGGTGGAGTTAAACCTTCTTATAAGAAAGTTTGTATAGTTACTTTGTTACTCTATCAAAGGCGAAATTATTAAACACTGTTCACGGTAAAATGAGCACATCTATTTGTGTGCACGTTGTGTATTCTTCCGCCTTATGTAAAATTAACATTGTCATGGGTCTCATAACTTTATTCGCGCGTCGGTCAAGCGAAACTGTGAAACTATTAGGAAAGTAAATATTTCATAAATCTGTTCTTTTCTACATTTCGATACATAAAAAAAAAAAAAAAAAAAAAAAAGCGAAAGAAATAATTTAAGTAATCACAAATGGTTACCTAAAACTTTTAATTCAACGTTAAGATATGGAACTATTTTCCATCCATCGTTACCAACTTTACTGGGCGTATGTCACTCAGTGCGCCCATTATAATGTATGCAAGCAAGGGCAGTAACATTTTTCTAATATTAATTTTACAAGTGCTCACTTTACCGGGAACAGTCTTTATCTAAAGTAAATAATTGCTCGAAGGAGTTGGTAAGTGGCAATTGTAACACATCGTTACGATGTAAAATTCAGCAACTCCTGTAGTGAGACCTCCATGTCGCTTCAATTTGCACCTTCTAAAGTTCAGTTCGAAATTGATGAAGCTCTTTTTTTTGTTAGCATGTGTTCAGCGAGAAGTGGTTATTAACCTGAGCTACATCAAATTTGCGCCGTGACTGACTTCATTCATAAACGAAAAGCAGTTACAGCATATTCTGGGCATGTTCAATTTTTAAAGTAAATTTATATTTTATATGGCTCGAATTGTAGCACCATTACAGGAGTTAATAAAACAAATTTGAAGCGGCATTGGTTAGTACCAAATGAGCAAGCTTCACTTGAGATAAAACATAAAGTTTCGACAGCCCCGTCTCTGATAACATTCGATAATTATTTCCATATCACTATAAAAAGTGATGTTTACAGCGAAGGCGAGGAAGTTTGTCTGTACAGGAAGGACGACCATACTTGTGTGCATCTTGCAGACAGAATCAATACATGGAAGAGAGCAATATATAACTTTCTTGACAAACAGTTATTTGTTTACAAAATGATGTATCTTCCTTGTTTACGTCGCGATTAATTCCCCAATATTGAGCTAGATCTTCATGGGCAAATGCAATCGTCGGTAATAACTTCGTGGCATGTTAGACGTTTCTCCCGTTTGCTATAATTTCCTACGGACTGGCCAGTAGACATGCGATGTCGCAATTTTATGTGAAGATACGTCATCTTGTATACAAGTAACTATTTGTTAAGAAGAAAGTTATATATTGCTCTCTTTCATGAATATATTCGGTCACTCCTTGAGTTAGACGGAAAGTTTTTGCCCACAAATTGAAAAAGAAATGTTGTGATTTATTCGTAACTTATTTTTTTCTTTTTCACAATCTCGTGTATT
This sequence comes from Dryococelus australis, assembly GCA_029891345.1. Taxonomy (NCBI): domain Eukaryota; kingdom Metazoa; phylum Arthropoda; class Insecta; order Phasmatodea; family Phasmatidae; genus Dryococelus; species Dryococelus australis. The sequence continues at coordinate 238,049,993 of CM056995.1, read as the reverse complement.
ACAGAAATTTCGTTGTAAACATTCATAAACTTTTAGTGTCTACTATGAGCAATAGTCTCACCCAGGCTTTAACATTTCAAAACTATGCTGGTCAGCTATAATTTGGACATTCAGTTTTACACTGGGATTGTTTCCCCCATTGCAGACTTGTCGAGAGGCTCACTCCCAGAGGCTAATGTGTTTTTAAGTGATAATAATGTTAACTTTGTAAGTGCAGGACGGCACTTCAAGATGACAGAAAGCAGGACTTTAAAATAGGTACAGCTAATGATGTATCTTGTCAGAAACGTAAAGACTATATTTGTTCTGGGTAGAATTCCACGTCTAACATTTCACAATTTTCTTGGATGTGCTACAAAATTTGCAATACAATTATATTTGAGAATGGGTTATGGTTTTTAGTTGATAAATTTACCATAGGAAAATTTCTCAGGGATGGCACAGTTCCTGGTTTACTCAAGGACTAAAATGAAAAGTACAGCTAGGCAAGTAGTTTTTTGGTCAGAAGTATGTGAAACGATGTCTTAAGTGTCGAAAATATGCACCCTCATTACGAATTTACCTTTCAACGAATTTGAATTTGACATATTTTTCTATGGTAAATTGGGTTATATTATCTGTCAAAATCGATTACATTGTTTCCGTTAAAGCTAATGTGTTGCAGAGGCAGTGACTTCGGTATCGAAGCAAGTACTTTCCGCTTATGGGATTTCCAAAATTATCATGGCTGACAATGTATCATTTTCCTCAAGGACTTGTCATAAATCTGCTAGAGAGTAGGATTTCAAAAGTTTTACTAGTAGTTCTAGCAATGGGTAAGTGTAAATAGCTGTACATGCTGCCAAACACAATCTCCGATCTTCGCTAATGTCGGGATGATTATATTCCCGTATAATTCCGTCTGTTAACAATGTTGTTTTCATCAGAAATTCTTGTGATTCGGAACTTGAGGTCATTTCTGCATGTCACTGAAGGCCAATTGTTAAATGTCATTCATAATTTTAATGACCACCTACAGCCTAACCCAGTTAATTAAGCGTAACTATGACAGGAGTGCAAGGACCCAAGTAGCAACATTTATAGAGCCAACGTTGGAAAATAGTGGACAAATGTGTAGGAATCCAACTAAAAATTGACTTTGGGCCAACGTTGTTTGCCAACCAAAATCCATACTAATATATTTAATAGAAATTATGTTAAATATACAATAAAGTAGACTACATATATATAATGATAACAATTTAGAACAACTATTAAAATAGAGAATGTGATGCCTTTAATTTGTTGATCGAACGTTGGATAAACATGTGAAAGACAACGGTTGGAGTTTTGTAAATGTATGTGCGTTGGGCCAACATTGTTTTCCAACCAAAACACAACCTAAGCTACCCAGTCTCAACCTACGTTGGCATTTGGTTGGAAAGGTTGGCTATATATATATATATATATATATATATATATATATATATATATATAGCCAACCTTTCCAACCAAATGATATATATATATATATATATATATAAAATTGGAGCGCACACATTAATACAACGCTGGCTCTACGGAAAATGCCAACAAAACTTTCCTATCACGAAAATGTCACGAGATTACTTAGCACCCTCCAAACAATGATGTAACTAAATCAGAAAATTCCATAACCTATTGCAATTGTAATATTAAATGATTGGTTTTTGCTTGGTAACAAGTTGGTAAACCTACTGTTGGTAATGTGTGCATTTTCCTGTTGGGCCAACGCTGGACAAGTAAAACTACAGAACAACCTCTTTGACTGAAAACAGTGCCACTTACTTGTATTTTATATAATATGAAGGTATTTCGTCACCTGGGATATTTATCTTTAAAGTATGGTCAGTTGGTTATATGTTACGTGAATGTTGGGAACACAGCAGTTGGTAATTGGTACTAACTGTTAAGTTGGGCCAACATTGTGTAACAAACATATACAAAAATGGTAATTACCATATTCCTGATGAAATAAGAACACAATATGTATTTTTGTTTAAAATCTATGTTTTTAACACACAAACCATGTTTTATTTTAAAATTTACATCGGTGATGATATGTTGGTTACTTGTCGAAAAACATACAGTTGTCATTTGGTATGTAAATTTCTGTTGGGCCAACATTTTGTAACCAACATTTAGCCAACAAAGGCAATTGCCGTATATCTAATGAAATAACACTATATTCTCTTATGATTGTTTAAATGCAATGTTTTAAACACACTAACCATATCTTATGTCATATTGGTTCCATTGTTTATGTCTTGTTTACTTGCTGGAAAACATACAATTGGCATTTGGTATGTACTGCATACCTTTGTTGGGCCAACGTTGTACAACCAACATAAATGCACTAATATAAAACAATCGTTTTAAACTGAAAAGCATTAATTTTTACAACATACAAAGAATTACCAAATGTAAATCTTCAGTAAACTGTGTTTTGTTCCTCATATGTTTAGACAATGTTGTGACCACAAGAGTTGGCGACTGGTTTTTTGTTACACTGGGACAACAGTGCATTGCGGACGTTGTTCTATCATAATATGATATCATTGATTTGTTTCTGAATGAACCCAATTAATTTCATTTGCTTGGTTGTTAAAGTTTTTTTTTAGCACAAATATTCTTTAAAGATAAACTGGCTTTCTTAGGTCGTGTACTTGTTATAAGTTTGAAAATATATTCTTGCAACAGGAAAGTTTTAAATTCAGTTTCAGAGTTGTACAATCTGACCTAAATATATGAAAAATATAACACAGTTTATTCGAACTGGAATATAATTATATACACCTATTTCTTCATCAACGACAATGCGTTACAGTAGTTTGGTGGATAACATGTCGGGCTGCTAATCCAAAGGGCGTGGGTTCAAATTTGATATCTACAAATGGAATTTTTAGGTCGTAATGTGAAGTGGTATGTGATGAGCAATAATAGGGTTATCATATATATTTTATTTATTTTTGTTAATGGAGAAAATTTATTCAAAACATTGGTAAAGTACATTGGCAAAACGTTTAATAATTGGCATGTATGCAATAACACATCTTTGTAAAACATTGCTAACTGTGGGTAAATGACCGTGTGAATGAATTTCTGAAAGATAAAATAATATTAGTTAGCAAATGATCAAAATACTCTGAATAACCAACGTAATAACAACGTTTATTAGTGGTTAAGTTTCTGTCATGTTAGATTAACATATGTTGGAAACTGGTCGAAAATAATTGGTTGGCATGATGTAAAAAATATTACTGAATAGGGTTATCATCCAACTAATTACATGGTGTTGGGCCAATGTAGTTCCGAGTGTCATTTTGATGTCCAGCCAACGTTATTTTTCCAACATTGGTCCAAACTTCAAGCAAAGGTTGGATTAACGTTGGCCTAATAAAAAAATGCTACATGGGGACTAGAGGTGAATATTTTCACATCCGGGTGGGTTTATAAAACCACCAGATTGTGGTGTCCAGGAAAGGTTCTTGATAAACATGTCCAGAAGGAAGATGGATAGGTGTTATGTAGGAACATAGTTCATCGCTGAAAATCTATTGTTTCCGCCAGCATAAGGCATAAGAACACAGGTGAGGTTGTTAGAGAATGCAGAGTAGTAACCTCTGAAGATAAGGTGTTGTCTTTCTAGAGTTTATCATCAAATAGGGATACTCGCTACTTCGCATCCCGCACAAGCGAGTGGAAGTGAAGGACAGCAGTTATATGATAGCGGTGGCAGAAAGTCAATGAAATGTTTTGAACTACAGGCGCGCGCTGCTGACTTAGGTTGTATTAAGTTTCTGCATCTATCTGAGGAATTTTCTAATTGCTTGCTGCCCTAGATTCTGTCCGCATGACTCGGGATGCGTCGAATTTTCCAGGTCAAGGCCAGCAGAGTATAAATTTTGCGATGGACCTTCGGGCTGGGCGTTTTTAAATGGATAAGTGACTGAGTTCCGTGCGATAGGCGACGAGCAGCGGGAGAAGTGACCAGCGGAAGGGAAATCTGCGACTGCGAGTATCGAGCAGTGAAGCGCACGGCTGGCAGGCTGGACTACTGGACTAGATGTGTGAGTGAAATACATTACATACGATGGCAACAGATAACCTGAACACATGTTAATAATGAGTATGAGTTAATTGGCTGTAACTAAACAGAGACATTAAGAAGGACGTTAATTAGAGTTGAAATATACATTAAATATTGTGCTCACTGTTATATAAAAAAGGGTAATAGCGGAGACAGACAATTTAATGGTGTAAATAATACCTGTGTAAATAAATTAGAAATAAAATCTAGTTATTTTATTTTTACTAAGACCTCTATCCCTCACGAACTCAGATATGCCCCTCAGACGTCCATGTAATACTGGTGTCAGAAGTGGGGATGGAGGCAGTGGCGATGCGTGCTATAATTTCATGGGAAAGCTATTGTGTGCAGGGGGCAGTAGTGGCGTTGATCTCCCCAATAAAGGGGGACGGGGGTCCGGGGGTTCTCTCTCGGGAAAATTCGAATTTCAAGGTGCAAATGGTTGAATTTAAACATTTTTTCGTACCTACATATAAAATACACCGCTTGTAAAATTATTAATATTTTTTACAAAAAATTTGTCCGAGTGAAAATTATTACAAAGATACCTTAATAAAACCCGGAACCTTGTATACTCAAAATCAATATTATTTTTAATACCCGTTGACTGTAGGTATTTACATACGGAGCAATTTTGTTTGTACAAAAGTGTAAACAGGAAAAATTATTATTTGTTTGTATAAATATGGAAAGCAGTCAACGCAACGAGTAGGAGCACAAATTACACTTATAATTATATCTGTAAGCATTCTCGTCACAATTAAAATACAGTAATTAATATTTTAACCTAAAAGTATATTACACGAACAGTAAATGGCAAGTTTGAATTAATATTTTTACAGAAATTTTTACAATCTCAGCTACGATGCTCAACATCCCGGCTGTTTGAATCACTACCATGTCACTCAAAGCAGTATACACTATTCACAAGTGTTTGCGTTGTTGGTACACTGTAGAGGGAGTAGGGGATTTGAAACAACGAACAACCCTAACTTTTGTACACAAAATCAATTCTTCTCTTCTTTTTTTTCTACGAATTCCGCCGTGACACGTTCATGAAAATCGACGGCAGTTTTCATTTTTTTAAACATTTCTTTTCAATGGAGAGAAGTGCAAGACCAGAGAATCTATTTTGCCAAATTGTGTTCCGTGAGTATGTCTTTATTCGTTTTAGTGTTGAAAAATAACTCTCCACAGATGGCGCTGTGCATGGTATTGTTGCTATTAATGTACATAATTTATGGAACTGTAGGAGAGCATCTTGTAAATAATTTTCATGAATGTATGTAAGAAAATTTTGAACACTTTTGGTTTTCATGACATCTCGACTATACACAACTTTTAGTTCAGATCGAAGCTTATCATAGTATTCGATTAGGGACTTCAACTGGATCTCAGGAAAACTATGAGAAAACTCCTGGAATTTTTGTAGCATTTACAAGTTCTAAAAATCTTAATTTGTTCATGTTTTCGAAACGTGTTTCGATTTGTGTTACGGCGTTGTCTAATATTTCAGCTTGTAGCCTGGTATACTCTCGCTTTGGGTCTACTTCGTCTTTGCATTTCTGACGTTTTTGCTGGTTACAGACAAAATTTTAGTATGTCAGAGGAAACATTTTCAAAATCGTGTCTGAGTTTACATAGAAATACTTTCTTTTCCTGTATCTCTTGAATAAAGAAACTGATGTCCAGTTGTTTGGTCTGCATTGCGTTATATAGGTGTCCAGTGCTATCAAAATCTTATAAAACAAAACTAGGAAAAACACATTCTCAAAAGTTTCTAGAAACTGATGAAACTTTTTGCTGAAGAAATAGTGTCATTATCCCATTCCTGTGGATTTTCCATTATCGCGGAAAACATTTCTAAGAGGGAATCCCGATTGTTGAATGCACTTGAAACAAGTCTGTCATTATAATTCCATCTTGTTGGCGTAATACCTGGAAGCTGTTTCCCAACTATCTGATTTAGCAATGCTACCCGCTTAGAAGAGTGCGAAAAAAAAAGCAGATAAACCAGAAAGGGTACTGAAAAACACTCTACACTTGCTAATGTTATTTACAGAGTGGGTTAAGACAAGTTTCAAAATATGTGCTGCGCAATGTACAAACAATACAGTGGAAAATGTGTCACATACCAGTTTCTGTACACCATTTCATTCTCCCGTCATTACTGCAGCTCCATCATAAGACTGCGCGACAAGTTTACTGTCAGAGTTAGTTGCCGTAACAAATTCAATTGCATGACTTGCTATGGCTCCCACAGACCTATCACAGCTAACATTAGTGAATCCATAAAACCGTTCATTGATCTCTCCATCACTCGTTACAAATCCAAAAACAGTGAACAAATGAGAAAGTTTGCCACAGTCCGACGTCTCGCCAAGTAAAATTGAAACAAAAACTGATTTTTCAATTTCAGTTTTAATTTCAGCTAACACAATATTTTGAATGGATTCAATTAGGTCGTTCTGGATATTGCATGAGAGGCCAGAAAATACCTTGGACGTCTCAAGGTGCTGCGACAATACTGGATCATAAGTTGCAATTAAAGAAAGTAACTCGACATAATTGCCACAGTTTTCTGATTCTTTTGTCTCATCATGACCACGGAAAGGCAGTTCCTGTACATCCAAGAAACAAATATCTATTAAACACGTCAAAATTTCTCTGTTTCTTTTAACTTTTTCGTTATGTCGTTGTGTGCTTAATTGTTTGGATCTATCTAGACCAAAATCAACTCTATTTTTACCAAATTCTTTAAGAGAAGAAAACGAATTTATTTGAACTTCAGAAAGCTCGTGTTTTTGAACAGCATTGCACAGATTGTTGAGGTCACAATACCCAGTTGCAGTCCACGTGTTAACATCTTTTGAAAACAATAAACCTGACCAGCAAAACAGTTTGTTTAAGCTGTTACGTCCAGCTAACCACGAGTGTTTGATAAACATTTTTTTGGTAATGACGTACAAAATTATCTTTCTTGTGTGTTGTCGTGATCGTAAGTTCAGGTGTCGGCCTTTTCTCGTTTATAATGTCACATCTTTCCTCAAAAGTGAAAGCACTGCTGGAAAAATACTTCACTTGTTATCCACACAGACCACACCTACATCCATATGTTTCTGTTGCACTCATTCTATCTACTTGTCTCAGTCTCACACAGTAATTTGATAATTTTTGTGTAGGGTATACATCGCGCACGAATATGTATAACATTCTCAGCACCAAAACTAAATTAAATATAAACAATACGATTCGTGTTGTGCGCACGACTTGCCCACGCATCGATCTAGTTACTGTAAACTACACCACGCCAACTGCCTGCGGCTAGGCCAACTTCGGCGATGTCCGCTTCAGTTCGGTGAAGAAAGCTTCTAGCACAGGTTGACGCAGCCATAAGGCCCCGCCCTTCCTCAGATGGTCTTCCTACCCTACTCTACCCTACCCTGCCCTCCTCCGTCGACTGGGAAACCATTGCGACCACCTACCTGCTGAAAGCATTACTTACAGCGCTTCCAAACATCTTGGTTTTGCTAGCCAAAGAGTTGTTTTCTTATAATGTACAGTATTGTTTCCCGAGTATAATGTGTACCGCATGCATGAAAAGTTACCTTAAAGTAAATATAAGTTATAATTTAATATTAATTTTTAGTATCACATTGTCAGGAAACTGTCTTGGCAAGCACTGCTTGCTTTGCATGCCCTAACGAGACACCACTGGATGCAGGCAATTATTAATTAATCAATTGTAAATAAAGGTAGACTGTAGGCAAGTAGTTAGTGATTTTCAAACAAATTAATTGGAATTCTGTTCGTGAAAATAATTAAGACTGTTCCTTATAATCATCACTGAAAATGTTAACTAGATAAATGTCTGCAGAACTGGAGGCACTGCGAGTATTAATTGAGGGATTAAGTAGCCAAGTGAGTGCAAGTGCAAATAGCTCCAGGGAAGATGTAAATACCCAATTAGTAGTTTGAAAGGTAGTGTTTATGACATTGTGAATACCTACCCAAATTAGTAGTGTGAATGAAACTGTAATTCGAATAAGTTCTGTAATTGAAACTGTAAATAATGTAAATGAGAATGTAAGCAGGAAGATTGACTCTGTTGATGAAAATGTAGACAAGAAAACAGAAGGCATTAGCGAGTTAGTGAACACGAGAATTAACTATGTGGACGAGAAAATTGACAGCGTGAATTAAGAATGGACAGTGTAAATTAGATAGTGAACAGTGTAAACAACAGGATGGACATTGCAGTGGAAGGATTGACAGCGTGAAGAACGAAATGAGTGCAATGAAGAAGAAATGGCAAGCATTTCTTCAGCAGCGGAGTTCCAGTGCCACCACATCGACAGCCGAGAAAAGTAGAGAAGCAGAGCAAGTCGAAACCATTACAGCAAATTTGGAGGACAGCAAGAAGATCTGCGGCATTGGTGTCGCACAGCCAGTAGTGGGGAAGGGGGTCTCGATTGAGCCCGCTCTTTACGATGGCCAGACTTCTTGGTGGGAGTAACAACACCAGTTTTAAATAGTCGCCACCCTGAATGGATGGTAAGCCGAACAGCGGACTTACTACCTCGCCGCAGTACTTAGAGGCCCCGTATAGAACATACTGCAATATCTGCCAGAGTGACGTCGACTGGAGTACTCCACATTGGTGTTGGCCTTGGAGAGCTTAATTTCGGCAACCGGTACCTGCGACATGCCCACGATGCACATCTACAAAGCCGCACCCAACAACCAGGAGAGCCACTGCAAGATATTGTGCGGCTGTCTCAACTATCTCTGGAAGAGTGCTCCGAGAAGGCGCGCGACATCATAGCAGTCGATTTCTTCATCGATGCCATCGTCGACACAGAGGTTCGACAACCAGTATGTCTGTCTGCACGCTACAAAATGCAGGATGCCAGGGCCTGAGCACTGGAGGTGGAGTCAGCAAGACGGGGGGCCGTACCCCGACGTCCGGTAAAACGAAGACTACGAAGACAGACTAACAAAGATATTGAAGGAGATACAGACGGCCGTAACGGACATCGCTTCCAGGGTCCGTACTACAGAGCTTCGCAACCCTCACTTAAAAGGCCGGAGTGTTTGTCATGTGCACAGTCGGGAAACCTGAGAGCCTATTGCACACAACAACAGCAGCAACAACAGCAGAAGAAGCAGCGGAAAAAGAGGAAGTGAGAGGCAGGTGAGAGTATAGCACATCAGAAAACTTGTAAACATCGATCTTAGGGGGAGAAGGTCGGTGACTGCTAGAGGTAAGACCCCAATGTTCTTACATGTACGGTCGGTGAAAAAGGATTGGGGTGCAATACTCGTGGAGGGGAACCTGAATGATATTCTTTGCCAGATTGTCGTCGATACTGGGGCGACCATAACAGTAGTAAGACCAGACATCCTCAGGCCTTCCCCCCAGCGATCGCCCGACGACAGTATAGAATAGTGCTATTTAACTACAGCAACAGGCGATACCATACCGTTTAGAGGTAAGAGAAAAGTGATCTTGAGGCTTGGTGATCTTAGCATAGAGCACAATGTTTACATAGCAGAAATAGAGGATGAATGTATTTTGGGGTTTGTGTATTACGCAGACTGAGGTCCTGTTTCGATACTTAACTTGGTATGCTACGGGTAGGTAGTAAAGAGTTGGTGGTGTCAACACAGTATTATTTGTCCTCCCCAATCAGCTGCCCAGTAGTATGTGGTTAACCCACTGTGCTGCCTGCTTCTAGTAAAATTGTCTCTCCAGGCAGATGTCAAGGAAAATTTGTCAGATGTTTGGGTCTAATTGAGCCAGCAGAGAATATAGGTGTCTTGTCAAGTAGAGTTGTTGTAGCAAGAACTTTGGTCTCTTCTAATTATGACAGTTTTCTAGTAAGAATGATAAATTTGTCCGATAGTGCCGTTCGTCTTGAAGAGGGGGCCATTATAGGTGTTTGCAAGCAGGTCACGCAGATACTTCCAAATGTTCCAGAAGATTAAAGATTAGACGAAACAGAATGTCTTCTACCTGAATTACTGGATGAACTGCTAGTAAGAACTAAAGGAAATCTTAACTGGCGACAGGAGAAGGCTGTCTCTGAATTACTGCAGAGAAATAAGGGGCCTTCTCGTGTAGACCAAATGATCTTGGAAGGACTGATGTGAACTGCTACCACACAGATACACAAGATACCAGGTCCATAAAGCAGCCACAAAGACGACTGCCACTAGCTTCGCACGAGGGAATTCTGAAGGAAATGAAATAATTAGATGTGATAGAACCATCAGTTAGTCCATGGTCGTCACCCATTGTACTTGTTAAGAAGAAAGATGGCTCTCTGAGCCTTTGTATAGATTATCACCAGCTTAATGATGTGACAAAGAAAGAGTCTTATCCACTTCCAAGTATTGATGACACATTAAACAGCTTAGCAGGTTCACATTGGATTTCTACTTTAGACATGAAGAGTGGGCACTTGGCTGTGCTATGTGACCCCAGAGGACCAAGAGAAGACTGCATTTTGTGTTCAAGGGAAAGGAACCTGGCAGTTCAAAGTTATGCCTTTCGGGCTATGTAATGCCCCTGCCACCTTCGAGTACCTGATGTAAAAAGTTCTGCCTTTAGATATCTGTCAGGTTTACCCAGATGACATCTTTATGACAGGGATAACACCTGTAGAGCACCTATCACACTTAGATTTTGTATTCTAGAAAGTGGTCGCAGCCAACCTGAAACTAGTTCCTATGAAGTGCCACCTGTTCGAAAAGAAAATAAATTTCTTGTGACATGTAGTGTCGGCACATGGAATCGAAAGAGACCCCGAGAAGACCAAAGAAATAAGAAATTGGCCGATACTAACGGACAAAATTGAAGTGCGGAGTTTTCTGAGACTATGTGCCTGCTACCGTCGATTTGTACCTCGGTTCGCCACGATTGCCAAGCCACTACATGAACTGACTGAGGCGAAAAGGAGATTTCATTGGACCACCGAGTGTGAAAATGCTTCAGTAAATTGAAGAAAATTCTTATATCTCAACCAGTCATTGGTTTCCCGAACAGTAAGGGCGTATTCATTTTGGACACTAATGCTAGTGATGTAGGCATTGGAACTGTGTTATCTCATGGGGAGGTTTGTAACGTTGCGATGACAACATATGCTGAGTATGATAAAATGCATTTACTGCACGCTTTATCAAAATGTTAACATAACGAACAGTTATTTCTTTCCAGATATATTATGCGTATTTACAAGAACCTTAACAGATGGTATACATTGGAAAAAGAGCACCGAGTTTAATTTGTCCCTTGGTTTTTGAACTTCTACAAACCTACAAATTCGAAACAGTTGTCTAAAATAAACAGGGTTGCATCTTTCGCAAAAAGCGTAAAGATTGTTTTAACGATACGTATATAGTCGCCACATAAATCTTAATGGAAGGTGTAAAGGTCATCTTTTTGCAGTTTCATAATATTTTTGCGCTGGTCGCTCTTCACTGATCTTGGCAATGAATATTCTGTCTTGTCGCTATTTATAATATCTTAAGAGTTTTATCTCTTTGCAAGACTATAAAATTTTCAAAAAATGTGTTGAAACCAGTTAAGTAATCCGTAAGTTACAACTTCTACTGTGATCTTAGCGAAGACACTAAACTGAAGTATTAAACTCGTAAATGTCATTTTGTACTACGATGATCCAACACGTCCTCTTTAAATACTCACAGCAGATGTAGGTAATCCATCTCACGTGTCAAGTAACACAGCGTCAATTGGCGTACAGAGGAACGATAATGCAAGAAGCGTCGCACAGCTCAGATAATTGCAGGCACTTTATCGCTCGTTTGATTTTTTTTTTCAATCCTTGCGCACCTTGTTGTTTACTGTATGGTTAGCCTGCGCTGTTCAGCCCAACAGGGGCCCCACAGTGGCTGAGCGGTTAGCCTGCTCGCCTCCTACCAAGGCGAACCGGGTTCAATCCCCGGCCGGGGGACACCGGACCTTCGGATGTGGGAATCGTTCTGGACGATGCCATTGGTCGGCGGGTTTTCTCGGGGATCTCCCGTTTCCCCCGCTATTTCATTCTGGTGCCGCTCCAAACTCACCTCGATCACCCTCATCGGCTCTCAAGACCTCGCTGTTAATAGCCACCAAATCTCTTCACTCGCTCACTCAGGCCAATAATTTAATTTTGCATTACCTGCATGTACACACTGAATCGTTTTACAAGTGCAGAGAGTTTCATATACAGAATTTCGACCATTGTCGAGGAAGTGGAATATTGAATTATTCCCGATACGGATACTGAGTACGGCTACTGGGCATATTATGTTATGGTTGGATGCAGCTGAAGGGGGGGGGGTAGCAACAGGGGTGTAAGTTCTGTGAAAATAAGAAATAAACGAAGATAATTATGTTAGGTACGAAAGCACTTAAAAATAATCGTGTTCTCATAGATACAGGTCAGATTTCCCATGTTAGTAACATTAATAGAGTGTATCAGTTTTTTTTTTAACTATTGAAAAGTTACTTTACGAGAAGGTAATCTTATAATAACCTAGGTTTCTGTTCACATATTCGCCCGCGTGAACTACACCAAACAGTTATTAATTTACTTTACAGATGGGCTTTTTTCTGCACCACATTCCTCCAGTGCTAAGATTACCAGTCGCTAGGTTGGCTTAATCTGGAGCAGACCATGTAGAACTGCAACTGCCCGTGTAAGAAGCAGCCCTCCCTCAAATCCCTCCCTGCCTCCTTGCGACTGTCCCTGGACCTCGCGTATAGTCAATACGAAACAGAGTTTGAGAGCGAATTTTGTAGTCTCCTAAAGTCAAAAGGATGCTCCGATGGAATGAATGGTATTCGTGGTATGAAAACGTATTCACCCCGTGCACATCCAGTGAAGACTGGCCTCGACTATATCTTTTCTCAGAGCCTTCACTTGGAGCCTTCGCTGTTATAGCAGTGTGCTGGCGGTAACATTTATAGTGCACCGATCGAGAGGAGAAGCTTGTGTGGCGCCAGGCCAGGAGGGAAGATGCTGTTGATGAACTCCTCAGGGCAGTGGACTGCATCATTCATTTTTACAACTGCGAACTTACAGATTTTCATTTCATTTCTGCCCCTCGGACAACTTAATCAAACTACGCTAATGATTTATCATATTGATAACGTTGCTCGAGCTTCGTAACATCTTCTATAACACTATACAACTATTTGCTTATTCACTTTGAATCTGTAGACTAAATATTGAATAAACTTATCTTTATCTTTTGCGCATTTTGAACACAAACGTTATTGAATATAGTTAGAGCCACCTGTTTCGCTAGAAGATTCCATGAATAGTTGTATTGCAAAACACGTTAGTTTATAACAAATTTCGTGGTTGGAGGATGTCAACTGTCGCGAATCTTACATGCGTCTGCACTGTAAAAAACTTATTTATATTTACGGAATGTTTTACGGAAATGTACAGTGTATATACGGAAAGGCAATCAGTAATAAAGAAAAACGGAGTTAAGTCCACAAATACAAAATACGGAAAGTCTCCGTATTCCCTTTGGATTCGCGTTACGGGAACGAACAATACCGATTCTACACGAAGCTTTCTTCGCCACTTTAACAACAAAATTATCGTTTCTGCGGCAGTTAAAGTTATCCACGCGACTATGGCGTATTCTTTCAAACATTAAAAAATAGCATCAGGCATTTGTAACTTTTGGTAACACTAGACATACACTAAATTGAATAGAAACTAACTTTTGCTTTCGTATTTCGAATACAAATATAAAAGTTATACCGCAATTTTCAAGTGAGAGTTGTAGGTGAGTGGATTGGTAATTTTTTGACTCTGGTTCAAACCTCAAACCTCACATGAGTTAAAAATATTTTAACTGTTTTAATATCATTTTTTTATGCACTGTAGAACACCCACATAACGAAAGTTAAAGACATTTTCATTATCTCTTTTTATTTTAAACAGAAAGTACAGAAAACTAATTTGGAAATTAACAGAGAGTTTCCGCGAAATTTACGGAAAGTCCGTTTCCGAAAATTAAATTGTCCGTAATTTTACGGAGAGTTTACGGACACTTCTGGGCCAAATTCTTTCCAGCACTTTTCCGTAAAATGAAGGAACATTTTTTTAACAGTGTGGCAGCCATTCACGGACGTTCAGTGTCGCAGTAGTTTTATTGGCCCAGTCTAGGATAAAATTTATTCTCACGAAGATAAGTGGCCAATAGCCAAAGGACATTAGCAAGTTTGCGCGTACGAAGTTGAGGTATATCCTGCGCATAAATCTTTTCGCGAAAAACAGGTGGCCCTAAAAATAGTCAATTTACGTTAAATATTATTTTGTGAACAAAAGCTGTGATTTGTTCAAAAACTATAAACAAACATCTTAGCCATTATCATTACACGTGATTTTAACAATTCTCTAGATGTCTCGCAAGTATTTCGTTCTGACAGTTCTGTCTGCAAGAAATCAAGTAAATGTTGCAGTGCAAAGATTGGTTTCTGCGCAACTGGAATATAATATTCCTATTCACTATTCATCCAAAATGACATGAAATTGTTAACAGCGGAATAAAATGTGATTTATACTCGTATATAGAATGTCATAAAAAACATAGCACGTATTTCACTAAACGCACAATTTATGAAAATGAAATATTCAATTACTGATCCTGCTCTGTTATGTCAGGAGAATGAAACTGTTTGTTTCACAGTAAAGGACGTGTTTCACTTGTATTCCTAATTTTATCGTTTAGTAAGTTTTTGGAAAATGCTACTTTGATGCAATTCAGGTAACGTATCGAAAACACATTTTACCATTTTTCATTTTCACAGGGGTTTGAATTTACAAAAATTCGAAAACTGATATTTTTGGTACTTATATATATATATACCAATATATATATATATATATATATATATATATATATATATATATATATATATATATAGTTCCCCATTCTAGGTTTGTCAAAAATCAAACAGCGTGACGGCTGCAACATTGAATTAAACGTAGGCTACACTTTTTTGTTTCAAAAACTGGATCTGTTACCACATTTAAAAACACGAGTAGTAGTTGTTTCCATGACACATTCAAAATTCCTTATTTAGAGTCGTTATTTACACAGGAATTGAAGGTTTTTGATTGCGCTTTAGATGTTAACTAGGAGAGAGAGATAGGGTTTGGTTCTAAGCCGGCTTGTCAAATTTTTTTAAAGCTGTTTTGTACATATCCTTGCTCAAGTTGCCTTCTTGATTTAGTCATCATAGTGTTTTTTTCTGCCGGTTATGGACTTCTTTTTGGGCCAGTTATGCCTTGTGCTTACTGATTTTTCGCCAAAATCGACAAATTCTTAGTTTTATGCTAGTAACGAGGCCAATATGTGGATATATATATACCAAATGACATCATTCGGAATCAAAGAGCTTAGAGATATTTTATCAACGAGCTATTGATTGAAGGATTCCTCTAAAATACCTTTAAACCCTTTCCATCGTATTAATAGTTGTATTTCCAAAATTTCCAAATTAATTGTCAGGCATTTATATAAATAAGTGTCCTATAAAGAAAAAAAACATAACGATATTCCACCGGGTTAATGGGCTGTTGAGGAGTCCTCGAAAATACATTTTACCCCTCGCCACCCCTTTAAGGGCTGAATTTAAAAAAAATCTTAATATATGGTTTTAGATATTTCTATAGGCACCCTTTTGAAACTAAGAAAACATGTTACCCTTTTTAACCTCTTAGGGCTTGAATTTAGCGCCTGCGCCCTAAGGGGAAGCAATCTCTAAAGTCTCGTGCTTTTGCATCTAACGGTTTGGGCTGTGCGTTTATAAGTGAGTGAGTGAGTGATTGAGTGAGTGAGTGAGTCAGTCAGTCGGAAAAGTCCTGACTGGATATCGCGTTATTAAAATGCAGTGCATTTACATTCGTTGACATAAAAATGTTTGCACCAGTAACTATAAAAGTTAGTGAATAGGTAAATTAATGGATGATATGCAAATGATTGAAATTTCGTATGATGGTGCATGCACTTACGTTGTACAAGGGCGCTGCTATCGCTCTTCGTGTGACAATCGGTCCTTACAGCAGAGAATGTGATTTGACAAGCACGATTCTTGCCAGCTGTAATAAATAAGCAATGGTATGCCGAGGTGTTCCAGACAACCGTATCAGCAACTGACGGATTTTAAGAGAGGCATGTCGTACAATAGAACTGCGAGAGTCAGGGTGAATGGCGCTCCGAATAACCCATCATTTGAGCAGTTCCGAGTTCGCAGTAAGATTGTGTTCGGAGCGATGGACCCGTGAAGTTATTCGTACACGAAGGACCGGTTTTGAACAACCATAAAAAAACACCAGGAAAAATGACCAGGTATGAACAGAATCAGTAGCTTCAGCGATATGTGGCAGCTTCACGAGAGCACTGTGTTTCTACCAGAAGCGGTTACAGACGCTTATCACAGGCAAGTATAGGCTGTTCACGGTAAAGCGAGCACTTTTGAAGCCCTAGTTACTTTTTCCTTTCAGCCATTTCTTATCCTTTAACAGCCTTTTTAAATAAATGTCACCACGTAAGTAACAAACGCAGTTTATATATTCCATCACACATGAAAATTTACGTCTAAGGCTAAAATAAAATATATTTATTGAATATTATTCCAAACGAGAGAGCTTTCAAAAGTGCTCACGTTATCATGAATAACCTATATGCGATCCCAATGGCCTTTACGTGTTCTTCAATTAACATCTCATAATATACGCCTTAGTTTTAATTTGTGTTATCAAAAATGAACAAAGTGTGCTATGAATTGACAGCGTATCGTCTTTAACGACGAATTGTGCTTTTGAGTGTAAACGAATTATTGCCAAGTTAGTGTTTGTAGGATAGCAGGTGAGAGTTACAGGTCCTACCTCGCTTTACATCGTCATTTTTACTCTTATTAGCGCTATGGTCTGGTGAGCCTTCACATAATATTATCGTTTTTCACGGGTGGTAATTCGAGATTCATTCGATGTACAGTGATACAGTGAAGATACCCTGCATCCTTATGAGCACCCTTTCCTGGCTAGTGCCCAGGGGCCCAATTATTGAAACTATCGGAATAATTACGGTAGCGGATTGATCCGATACTTCCATTCCGGTAGTGAGTGTCGGAATGCCACAATGCGTATTCTTGTATCGGAATTTCAAGGAATCGTTATTACAATGCATCGTTGCATTTCGTGTGTCGTCACCGACGCTGGACCAATCATGTTAAAGCTGTTGGGGCATAAACATTCATTTTATAATACACAAACAGGTTTTACTCGGTTTCGGCAAATCGATTACAAATTACTTTATAGTATTTACGCGTGAATGTTGTTTATTTTTCTGGCAAAAATAAAAGAATTATATAGGTTTTAAGTTCCACAGGCTTGTGTGATTTGATACATTTTTTTCCGAGTATCAACCCATCCCAATACGTGACAAACTCGTATACTCAGCTGCCTAGCTTATGTTATATTTTAGTGCTTTTGAAAGTTAGATTTACTGCAAAATTAAAACAATTCAGCTTATATCTTAACTGTTTAGTGTTATGATTTACTTGATATTCACAACATCCCTATCAGTCTTCATGTGCCAACTGAACATTACGTCAAAGGTCTTTTTCACATCTTTTTAAGCAATTATTATTTGATGTGTGGTAATAATTTTAGGTTTTACTATATTTCGTCGATTATATTTATATTTAATCACAAGAGAGTGCATATCTTCACGTTTCCTCCATCGCACAATGGTATTTGCAGACAAATCTCTAGAGGAATGACTCTTCCTGCTGCCGCCTTGCTGCCGGATTGATTTCGACACTCCACAGCTCGATCCCGGTTGACCGTTCCGCTATCGAGTATTCAAAAATTGACTTTAAGCATTCCGATAGCGGAATGACGTCATTCCGCTAGAGGTATTATTCCGACAGTCTCAGAAATTGGGCCCCAGGAGCCAGTTTCCAACAAAATAACGCTTGTCGGCTTAAAAGTATAGTTCCCCATTCTAGGTTTGTCAAAAATCAAACAGCGTGACGGCTGCAACATTGAATTAAACGTAGGCTACACTTTTTTGTTTCAAAAACTGGATCTGTTACCACATTTAAAAACACGAGTAGTAGTTGTTTCCATGACACATTCAAAATTCCTTATTTAGAGTCGTTATTTACACAGGAATTGAAGGTTTTTGATTGCGCTTTAGATGTTAACTAGGAGAGAGAGATAGGGTTTGGTTCTAAGCCGGCTTGTCAAATTTTTTTAAAGCTGTTTTGTACATATCCTTGCTCAAGTTGCCTTCTTGATTTAGTCATCATAGTGTTTTTTTCTGCCGGTTATGGACTTCTTTTTGGGCCAGTTATGCCTTGTGCTTACTGATTTTTCGGCAAAATCGACAAATTCTTAGTTTTATGCTAGTAACGAGGCCAATGTCCTCGCGTCACAATTAAGCAAACTTGACCGCTCTTTCCTTCTTGCAAAAAAAAAAAAAACAAACGAGAGTTTTTAAATGGCTGACTTTCAATTTTCCGGTAAGGCATGGTGCATCTCTTTTTTAGGTGTATGTTTATGTATATGTGTAATGAGCTGTAATTTAAAACGGGAGCGAGGACGACAACAAAGTTAAACTAACAATTATTTTTTTTTTAATGACGCTTATTGAGTATTGGATCCCAGCACAAAGACTTTGCTGAAGTGAAGTGTGGGTGTAAAGCAGGCACGTATCTTTATAATGCTATAAAATTAAAGGATCACGAATGCAAGTTTACTGCCTTGCTCATGCAGTGGATCAAGTATTTTATGGTCTCCGTTTCATCCTTGGCACAAAATTGCACATTTACATAGAATACACAAATAGCTGTAAGTATGCAGGGATTTGTGCTTTGTGAAGTGCCCCGTTTTACACCTTCTTCTATTGTTGTGCCATTATTTACACATACATTTAACGAATTTCAGTACTTTATTGCGTATGTAAATCAGGAGTGCACATCAGCTGACTGTCATGGGCGATATTTTATATACCACGTGTTAAAAAATAATAATCCATATTTTGAGAGGAGGTAGTACGCACCAAAACAAGAATAAAATGTCTGATAAACATATGTCCTAAAACCCATACCTTAACATCTATGAGCACTTGTTCGCTATCGCTACTGTGAAACTGCATGTCTTCGTAACGTGAGCTGGGATTATTAATTTCCATAATAAACAATTGTGGGCTCAATTAAATCCTTACGCACTTGAAGCAAGGCATCAGCACTGATTTTCAATCAATGTATGGACAGGAATTATTGGCGATAGACTAATTGGACCTTACTTACTACCAAACAGGCTGAATGGTGCAAGGTATCATAATTTCATAGCACATAAACTGCCTGTCATGCTGGAGGATGTGCCATATCTTCAAAGGCCTAAGATGTGGTTCATGCATGATGGAGCACCGGCCCATTTCCTCCGAAAGTCCGAGAACACCTAACACAGACATTTAATGGGCGGTGGATTGATCGGGGAGGTCCAGTAAGTTGGCCTACACGTTCCTCTGACCGTAATCCCTTGGATTTCAGGTAGTAGGGACACCTGAAGGCTTTGGTGTATGCGACCCCCATCATTGATGTACAAGTATTACAGGGACGCGTCATCAATGCCTGCCAGCACATCCTAGACCAACCAAGATTGTTTCGAAGGGTGCGTGCTTCCCTACAACGTAGGGCAAAATGATGCATTACTATGACTGGACTTCACATCAAGCATCTCCTGTAGCGATGGTGAGCAAGTGCCCATAGCTCTTATGGTATGGTTTTTCGGATCCATGTTTTTTATACATGGTTTTTCTTGCTTTGGCGCATACCATCTCCTCGCATAATATGGAATACTTTTTTTTAACATCGTATATATTTTCGCATGTCGATGGCTTCTTTATTCAATCGAGAGTCGAAGCCACGGCTTTCTTGTGCAGCAAGCCTCGACAATAGAAATGTGTATCCGTCTACAAATAATATATCATATTATTATTATAAAGGAAGCCAAGAAACACATTTCAAAAATATTAAAATAATCCTGTAAATTATAGCTACAGTGACTCACAGTGACAGTGCTACACATATCCGATGATAGTTCATTGTTGTAATAATAGTTTTTTGGATATGAAAATTGAGTGTAAAGGTGAATAAATGTATTTAAAATCATCATACAATAGATACAAAATGCAAATATCTTTATACACACACACACACACTCACTCACACACACATATATATATTGGTTGTATATATATATATATATATATATATATATATATATATATATATATATATATATATATATATATATATATATATATATACACACACACACACACACACACACACGACCAAAAAACTACACATTTTGAGGTCAAGATGTACACCTCAATGAAAATGGCACAGTCTCTATATATCTATATGTCTTGTCGTTGAAGGGCGTGTGTGGACAGTTAGTACCTAAGTGACGGCCACAGTTCTTTTTCAGCTTCGTAAGTCTAAGGGCTCAACCTTATCCCATTCCATTTGAAGGGCAATTTTGAGGCCATTCCGGTTATACAGGTTGTTGCAAAATTGCATGATAATCCTTCGGGGAAACATTCTTCATATGTGGAGGATGAAAAAATGTTAGACTATATGAACATAGGTCCGCAAACGCTTCGTTTCTTTAATAAAGCCCATAATATGTAATGTACAGTGTACGGCCCGCGGGCTGGATCAGGTTACTGTGAAATGCCATCGCAGTTGTAATTGGCAGCCCCATATCAGCCCCCGAGGAACCCTGATTTGAATCCACTAGAACTTTATTTGTGGGGACATTTCATTTAAAGGCATTTGTGTATGCAACCCCAGTGGACGATGTGGGTACACTCCGTAACCGTATTGTGGCGGGTTGCGAAGCAATCAGGAATTTTCCCCGGGTTCATCAACACATCCAGGTGTCCATGCAAAGGCGGGTTGATGCGCGTGTTCGTGCTGATGAGCGTTTTGAACATTTCCTTTAGTGCCGACGATATGCTTTCACACATGTGTAACTAATTCCTGTGCAATTCCTACTGTTCTAGGTGTAGTGTCGTAGTGTGAGGTGTCGTGCTTCATGCAAACGAACGCGTGTGGGGAACGTTTCTCCTAAGTATTGTCATGCAATTTCGCAACATTCTGTATATGGGATGCTTGCGGATGTTTTCTTTTAACACCACAAATTTTCAGTGATATCGATGTCTGGAGACTGTGGAGGGGTATCGAGTACATGGGGGCAATGATAGAGTAACCACATGTTTACCTTATTGGCCTTATGTTTCGGGTCGTTGTTCTATGGTAGAACGTGAAACAATCCCACAAGCCTAATTTCTCTGCGCTCGGTGTCAGTATTTTCCTCAATATGTCCAAATACACATCTTGATCCATAGTACTACCTACGAAATTGAGTTTCCCCACACCCGAAGTCACCACACAACCACATACCATCAGAGACCCACCCCCGTGTTTCACCGTCGGCCGAAGATTTCTTTCTGCAAGCTCCTTGATAGGCTTACGCCAGATGCCGACCTTCCCATCGGATGCAAACACATTGAATTTTCTTTCATCGGTAAATATTACTGTTTTCTAATAGCCAAAAGATTTATCAGCGTGATCTGTGTCAAACTGGAATCTGCGACGTTTTTCTTCTTGATAATGTATGGTTTATTGCGCGCTACTCGACCATTGAAGTCCTCTCAGCGAAGGACTCTCATCGCGTTTCTGGGTAGGCTTTTGTCCCCAAGACGACTTCTGCTTCTTTGGCAAGTGTTGGTGCACTTAACACGGGATTATTCTTTATTTGACTGCGATTCAATCGTTTGTCTGATGCAGTGAATATTTTTTCTGGAACTACACCTCTTTGTTCCCTATTAAGCTGTACTGACGAAAGCGACGAACGATATTTCGCACAGTATAATGACTGCGATTCACAATTTGACCGATCTCACGCAGAGCTTTACCCCATTGGTATAGGTATTCTCGGTAAAATGAGCACTTTAGAAAGCCTTGCTTAAGATGTACTCATGCACGTTGTGTATTCTTCCGCTTTATGTAAGATTAACATTGTCATAGACTTCATCACTTTATTCATGCGCTTGTCAAGTGAACCTCTGGAATTATTATAAAAGTAAATATTTTACAAATATGCTTATTTTTACACTTCGGTGCATTAAAAATAACAGAAAGGGAAATAAATAAAGCTATCAGAAATGGTTACCTAACACTTTTTATTGTACGTTAAGATGTGGACCTACTTCCTATCAATCGTTACCAACTGTACTGGGTGCATGTCACTCAGTGTGCCCGTTAAAATATATGCAGGCAGGGGCAGTGACTTTTTTATAAGGTTGATTTCAAAAGTGGCCACTTTATCGTGAATAGCCTTTTATGCAAAATGACCAGCTTTCCCATCGCTACAGACGTCTGACCTCTTATCATGTTCTATGTTGATCTACGAAAGCTTACTTGAATGTAATGCTTGCTTTAATGCACAGAACGAAGGTACGCATGGTTCAAAATGTGTGAGCCCGACATGGCACGCCTGGTATCCCAATTTGGGTGGATGGGGGGAGGGGGGGCACGTAGGCCTATTGGGTAGTGTGCCACTTTCTCTGTGGCGTTCATTCTGCAGTTGTTTTAGTGTTTTCCATTTTATGTGGATATAACTATAGAAATTATGCGTATCTTCATAGACCCTAAAAGCTGGATATGTAATGCATTGGTGCATGGAAGGCCATTGGTGCATGGAAGCAGTATATTGGTATAACTTGTGTCATAACTTGTTTCACAGGGGATTTTTCAAAATTTTTGACACTTCAAGACGTAAATAACAACTTTTAGCACCTTCTTACGTCGTTAGAAATTCACTATATTCGTTTCTCTCGGAGCACTGATTGCAGATAAGTAAAGAAAAATTCCTTTTTTCTTCCATCAGTGCTCCGACGATAATAACGGCAGTAAATATCTAAAAACCTGTGTACGTAACTGACTGCGAGTGTAACGTGTAACGCCAGTTACGAATGATTGTTTCAACATTGAGCGCCAGAAAAATTATGTAGAGTTTGTGGTGTGAGCTTGTAGATTACATATATATGGTAGGTTGGTAAA
Organism: Dryococelus australis; assembly: GCA_029891345.1. NCBI lineage: Eukaryota > Metazoa > Arthropoda > Insecta > Phasmatodea > Phasmatidae > Dryococelus > Dryococelus australis. The sequence goes on along the minus strand of CM056995.1, from coordinate 238,026,711 downwards.
ATGCCCGTGATTAGGTATTTGCGCCAGTGTGGATTTCAATGGCAAAACTTACAACTCCTTGTATGATGTGCTAGGGAACAGGAACTCAGCATACAGGCTCGTATCTCCACTGTTGCTCTCTCTAAATTTGCTTACCGCGAGAGAGTTAACCACAGGTAAAATAATAGATGCCACATACCTATATTATTTTTATTAAACTTCATTAATTAATTCTTGATAACTCAAATATTTTGTTACTAGATAAATACACTCTCATAAAAAATCACCAATTATAAATATGTTTACATTGTGTGAAATATTAGACAACTTTACATATGATTGATAAGAAAATTATATGACTCATATTTAAATACACGCATAATATTTGAGATTATAGAAACACTTCCATGAGCAATAATATTTAAAACAACGTGCAATTAAGATTATGCTAGTATTTATTAACACTTGGTTACTATTACTAATTGCATACACATGCCAGAGCTTAAATTGAGTTAAATACGTGGCCACAATAGAGATCACCCGAAACCACTAATTGCCGCTCCAAAATATAATGTGTCTTTCAAAAGTATTCTTAAAAAATTAATAATTAGGTCTATGTTATTACTTGAAAAAGCTCACACCAACATTCGGGAGCACGAGTTATTTTTAAATTATTCAGGGTTTGTGAGTATAAAAATGAAGCAGATGTGTTGACTTTCAAACATGGCGGACTGGTTGGCATCACTTTATATAGAAAAACCAATCTTCGGCCATCATGTCAAATATCTCCAACAGTAGTCGAATGTTACATTAACTCACAAATAACAATATGTGGTAACTGCTGCCCAACAGTCTCTGCGCATAGGGTCCTGGGTTCGAGTCCGTCGTCTTCTCTAAGTTCAGGCCAGCGAGACTTGGTACACGAAAATTAAAGTCTATATTGTACCACAAGTCACTCCCGGGTGGCGAACTGTCTAATTAAATCGCTTATGAAGCGCGAGCAGACAAAACTTATGCTCAAACCGAGATACCGTCTTTGTTTCTTGGCTGTCTGCTATATTAAACTCGGAACTCGACTTGATCCCTAAAATAAAATAGAAACCCTACCGGGTCTGCGACGACTGGTCGTAGCCCGCCTATCGTTAGAAACAAGACGGAGAGCTCTTCAACAAACGTTTAACAGTTATATGGACCTGCACGTTTCCGGTGAAATCGTTGTTTGCGCGTAAACGCGTATCACGGTAAATAAAAGTTCTGGAAATATGACTTTATGTCACAAAATATGAAAACAATTATCTATGTCCCTATTATTTTCCTTTTGTCATATTTAGTAAATTCTTAGAGAAAAAAAAATCGTGAAGATGGTCAAATATCGCATTTTTTAAGCTTGCCTGTGCAGTTTCCTTAAACGGCAAGCGAAAAGTACAAAGATACGGAAGTAGTTCAATCTGTAGGCTTTCATCGCTTCCAATAAAACCCCTATGTTACAGTTCTAATTTACACAGCGCAGCGCCACGTCGGAAACACTACACGCCTTGCGCGTAGGAGCGATGAGGCACTAGGCGTGCGTGTTAGTGTCGCCCGTATTGCTCCCTTGCTTTTCTAACTCTTAAGGCCTAACGATGACCTCTGCCAATCACGGCCTGGCGATCCCCGTAAGGATGGCCACGACATCGCGTTGTCATGGTAACCCAAACTAGGTTAACCTCACTTACGGCCACGTGACTGGTACCAATAAAAAATTACATAATCTGAAACACTTATAACTCAAAAGAACAGACAAAATTACTATACATAACAAATCACTTATATATATATATATATATATATATATATATATATATATATATATATATATATATATATATATATATATATATATATATATATAAAGTGATTATATATATATATATGTGGTTTAAAATAAAGTGAAAAATGAATATTTACATGTATCCCAAAATAAATAGGCAAATCATTAAATTATTATTTAGGGCTGTACTTTACATATAAATAAATAATGTTGGGCATATATAATAATACTGCAAAAATGGCAGTCGTTACAAACGTTTAAATTTAAGGCAAATGACGTTTGTTTTATCTTGTCTCATATCCGTTAGAATACGAAGTGGTTTGTTAGTATCATATCTAGATTCCCAAAAAATTTACAGTTTCACTTGACTGGTGCCTCAATGTAGTCGTTACGCCCTTATCATTGTAAATTTTACGAATGGTGGTAGGCTAAAAATGAGGAAAATATATCTTAAGCAGGACTTTCAAAAGTGCTCTTTAATCGATTCACGGTTACTTCAGACTTTTCTGAAGCACTGCTAAAGTTATACGTCTAGGATATTCCTCCGCCTTGTGCAAACTAAGCCTAGAGCATTACACCAGAGGACATCGCACCAAATTCGTGCGCACTTGGTTGCAACTGTATTTTGTATAAGAACTATTTCTTACTAGGCGACGCTACCAACACACATGTTTTGTCACTGCTTTTATTCATGTTTATTATAAATGAAGCATTATAATTTATATATAAAATATGAATAATATTTCAATTTAAAAGAAAAAAAAAGTAACTTTTGTGAACACAAGTATAAAACGCTTTTGATACATCATATTTTGGAAATAACTAAACACGCCATATATGGGGAGATTTTTCAAAGATTTGATTCAAAAAAGGCGACGAAACAGCGAATAGACTATATTAACCGTGAACAGCCTATATATCGGGCATCACGAGTGTGTAGTGCCTGGCAACCTATTCGTCAGCCGGCAGCCCGACCAGTAGGGAACCTTTTGCAGCATGCAGTAGCCAATCAGACGCGAGTTCCCAGAGCCTCGCGCAAACAATCCCAGAATGGCTACGTCCACATAAGAAACCACCACATTTCGTGTCTGTGTAATTTGGCATGGGGGGTTTGAATGGGCGTTTGTAGTGATAAATTCGCGAGAATTAGTGGCCTTGTAGCTTCCCTTCGTCTTCAAAGCAGGTGCTCAGCAGGGAATATGTATATACACGAATACACTTCTTTATAGGCTGTTCACGGTAAAGTGAGCACGTTTGAAATCCTAGTTACTTTTTCCTTCGAGCCATTTCCCATTCTTGAACCACCTTTTAAAATAAATATTGTCGTTGGTTAAGTAAGTTAATAAACACAACGTATATATTCCATCGCACTCGGAATTTAACGTCTAAAGTTAACATATAATGTATTGATTGACTGTTATTCCAAATGAAAGGGTATTCAAAAGTGCTCACTTTACCGTGAACCGCCTATAACAGATTTTGTTTATAGTTTTTTGAGAAGATATTTTAGTTAGTTCACACAATCCGGCACCGTTAAAGTCGTGTTCGTAGTGTACCTCACAGATGTACTGTGAGTAAAGGCTATTCACGATAAAGCGAGCACTTCTGAAATCCACCTTAGAAAATGTCACTGTTCCTACCTGCATATATTCTAACGGGCGCACTGAGTGATAAGTGCGCAGTAAAGTTGGTAATGATGGAGGAAATGAAGTTCCATGTCCAAACGTTGAATTAAAAGTGTTAGGTAACCATTTTTGAAAACTTAAATTATTTCCTTCGCTTTCTGTCTCTTTAAATGCATCTTAGTGTAAAAATTAACAGATTTGTAAAATATTTACTTTCCTAATAATTCCAGTTTCATTTGACGGACGCATGGATAAAGTTATGAGGCCCGTAGCAGTGTTAATTTTACGCAAGGCGGAATAATAGGTAACGTGTATACAAGTAGATTTTGAGCAATGCTTTCAAAAGCGCTCATTTTATCGTGAACAGCCTATAGTAAGGTTGTATGATCTATTAGGTTGGTGTTTAGCACTTGTATTCAAATAACTAATTGCTATAAAATAAAACTTTCTCCGTTATTTTACAAATTATTGTTTTACATGTGTGGCAGAAATTGGCTGGGAACGGGATTAACAAGAGTGCACCGGGTCAACTAAATCTTCTGCTTTGATAATCAATTGTAACAATTTTTACAGAACAACTGCTACACAATTATTGGAAAGTTTGAGTTAGCTGAAAAATGTTGCGATAATTTACGTAGAGTCAACTCCTGGGTGCAATCGATAAGCGCAGTCATCTATTAGAGAGAATATGGCCTCGGCTATGGGAAATAGAATTTCTGTTCAAGTTATTCCAAAAGAGAAAACCACAATTACGAATTTATCTGAAGAACACATTACAATTCCATATGTCAACTAATAGATAAGGAACAGGCTATTAATAATATCTGTAATCAATTTCTGTTAAGTTAAATACATATTTGGTAAAATTCAGAATCAATGAACAAATCAATTAGTCAAATTTCCAAATTATATCATAAAATGAAATTAATCTATTCACCTCTAACCTGCTAGAATGAAATAATCTATCATAAATTACTATTAAAAGTTTAAACCCTTGCTACACCGGCCGATAGTACTGCCTTTGAACACTTGCCAGTATACCAAGACTACACATGCATTAAAAGAAAATGGCGTCAACAGCTGCTAAGTGCTCGTGCATGCCAAACTTATCTGATGACGACACTATATTGTAGTTCTGCAGTCCCACCGTGTACGGTCCTCCTGGAGTCGAAAATCAGTAAATGGTAGAAGTCCCAATTTCGACGTGCCACTTGGACTTCCTGGTGTAACTTTAAATGCCAGTTAAGAAAACTATAATTGCATGTGACGCCTGAATGGTGTTTCCGAGTTCGTGAGGGATGAAGAACTAAATTTGATTTCTAACTTATTCACTCCGCTATTATCTCCACTTTTACTCCTTTTACTTAACAGTGAGCGCAATATGTAATGTCCATTTCAACTCTACTTAACATCCTCCTTAATTGTCTCTGTTGGTTACAGTCAAGTAACTCATGCTCATAGATGTTAAGTTTATCTTTTGCCGTCATTTATAATGCCTTTCTCTCAAGCATTTAGTACAATAGTCCAGCCTGCGAGCCGCACACTCTACTGCTCGATACATGCCCGTAGTTGCAGACTTCCCTTCCACTTGTCACTTCTTTCGGAACTCAGTCACTCATTCATTCATCAACTCCAACGCAATTCGCGGCCCGAGGGACTGCCGCAAAATTGATAGTTTCGTGCCTTACCATATGGAAGGTTCAGCGCACCATGAGACACACTGAATGAGGTTAGTAATCCAGAGCATTCTTCAGATATCGGCCAAAAACAATACGACCTGAGTCCGCGGCGCGCGCGTCTGTAATTCGAAACCCATAATCGCCTGGCTTTCCGCTGTCGCTATCGTATGACAACTCTCTTTCCTTCTCTTCCACTCGCCCGCGCGGAAGGCGAAGCAGCGAGCACACAACACTATTATTTAATGTAACCTGTTGTAGCTACATTCTACAGAAAGATAAATATACTCGATGTATTTTGTGATCTTTCCAAGGTGTTGGATGGTTTAATTTTGCTGAAATTAAAATTCTATGGTGTTGGTGTAAATTATAATACGAAATTCTTTGATAAAATTTTATCCTTACCAAATGTAAGGAAAACAACTGTTATCTCAGACGAAAACTTATTGCAATAATTTGAAGTGTTCGGGGTTCCAGTGCTGCTGATTTGGGTCCCCACCTTACTTGGCTGACCTGGTTAAGGTGGAAACTGTTGAAATTTCCCGGCGCCATAACTCAGTAAGCTCGAGCTAGTGAGTGAGGGTCGTGCGGCCGATGGCCCGTGGAACCCTGGAGTCCTCTGTCGATCTGTATGCTGTGCGACGGTGGCGCTGCCACGTCGGCCTTAAACGATTGTTAATTGAGAGCGATCTGTAAGTGATATTCTCGGTGGCGACTCGGCTCCCCGCCTCTTTTCCCCTTCAATCCCCCTCCAAAGTGCATAACAGTTTTTTCTCAATTAAGGGGTTTTTAATATAAGGGCATGTAAGTCTTCCCCTCTTTCTGTTCTACTTGCTACTCCTACACTCTGCACTTCGAAGCTACGCCAGGGCGATGGGTCACTACAGCTGGTTGTCACCGACATTTTTTGCAAGACCCACCATGTTTTAAATTGTCAGTTTTACCGTCCATAGGGACATGAAAAATTTAATAAATATTAAGTGTTCAGCGGCTGAGCGGCCGGCTATGATACATCTGTAAACAGTGAGTCGTGGGCGCTTTAGTATAAATTACTATGCTGTTTGATGTTTTAAAGTAATTTGTGTGGTGTAGTTTGAGGAGTTTAGGGAGTCATGCAGTACCTAGTGTTTTTCGAAATTCTTTTTTAGAACACCATTTATGTTTAGACTAACTAAACTGGGCTGCTGTGCATATTGCAATTTTTTTACGTGTGTGTATTGCCTCAGTTCTGCAGCCCCATTTGGCTCTTCAGGCTTTGCTGTAATTTTCCATGATGTGTTCGTCTACGATTTATTCGTGGGGTAGCCATTTAATATTGTGTTGTTTGTGATATTTTATTATTCATGTGCTTGGTTCGGGTTCCATTGGAACTGACACCATTATTTATATTTTTAAAGTAACTTTTATCAGGTTTTAATAATTACGTTTCTTTAAGAGGAAGGCTTTGTTTGGCCGTGCCTGGCTGCCCTTCCTCGTGATTGATGCTCCTTACTGAGATATTGTTAATACCATATCAGTATTTTTTAATGTAATTTTCAAGTCTAGTCAAGATATAATTTCAGTATTTATCAGCGTGCATTTTAGCAAGCTTTCGTTAATTCTATTACGTGGATGCATATTAAATATCATCGTATTTTTATGGAACCTTTAATGCATGTGAGTTTTAGCTTTTAGGAGAAGCAGGCTTGAAATGGAATTGTCTGATTTTAAATTTTAATTGTTTTGTGAGAGCTTTGCGTACTATTATATATTTGAAAAGTTAAAGAAACAAGTAACATTAAGTTGTAATGTTTGTGTGGAATTTTTTTATAAAGCTTTGTATTTTTGTATTGCGCACTCATTACAATATATATTTTGAAACTGTATTGCATAGGTCTACACATTTATTTGTGGCAGTTTGCAACAAATAAATATCTGCTTCTACTCTGCCAACTCCTTACTCACTCCTTGCTTTTGGTTTTTTTGCGTGTCATAAGTAACGTCATTTTCGTTTACACAATCATTAGATACAATTTGATTTCGCTTTTAAAAGATCCTGAGGTACCCGTCGAGGACAGTTTTACCGTGGCCCAACTACGCCATGCCGCCGTGAATCGCTGGCACATGCAAGAGGGAGCCATGGCACAATTCTCTGAGAGGGCCAATCTTGTGGTGTCATCAGCAAACCACCTAAATTTGATAAGTAATTTTTTTAAATCTCTCGAGGAGATATCTCCGCTATTTCCCTTGAACCTGCTCTAATTCTCAAATTCTTTATTGCAGTTAGTAAATTAGCTTGTCTAGGTTTATGTTCTGAGGATAGTCTGTTGAAAGCTATTTCTGTTAAGTGCGAAGGCTTTATCCTGCTATTGGTACGTGAGGAGTTATGTCCCTAGAGGGGATACGTTCAAGGGTTCAAATACTGGATGTTGCAAGCTCTTTTTCCCGTGTGTGTCAAATGCCAGTGCGAAATTGATCTCGTGTATAGATTTGAAAAACCTGAGGAGCCCACGTGTGAGTTTATTGATTCTGTGTGATCTGTTCGTGATGCTCTTTGTTTAATGTTAAGTGAAAGTGAACTTGCGAATGTTGTCGTGGACTTCTTAGCACAGAACATGCATGCTTGCTGTACCTGCCTAGTACTTTGAATGAACTGCGACAATTAACTGTAGAGGTGCAAAGTCGTTTGGTTGCATCCTGTCAATACCGTGCGCAGTTTCCTCCACCCAAGGTAGTCTGTGGCGACATAGGTTACTACTCGCTCGGCCATATGTTTCATATACAGGCCATTGACAAATGCAGCTTGTCGGTGTGTTGTGCCAACTGTGTCGTTGTGCGGCGAGATTGGTCATATTCGCAGTTCGTGTAAAAAGCTGGGAAACTAGGAGCGACTGTCAAGGGGCGAGGGCTTGCTAGTCAAATTAATAAAAAGTTCCGCTCACTGCACGGAAATGTAGTTAGTTTTACTTGTGGGGAACATAATTTTCCTGCTCTGATAGACACCGAGGCCACTAATTGTGTTATGAGTGAGGGCTTCCTCAAACAGCTTATTAATTTGAAAATTATTTCCCGATGGTGTATTAGTCGGGTTTCTGAGAAGCATCTTTGTATCTCCAATGGCGATATCATGAAATCTGATGTAGTGGTAAACATACATTTCAAAATCGGTAGGTATTCCTGGACTTTTCCTTTTTTTGGGTGTTTTCGCATCTTCCTCAGGATGTAATATTAGGCATTTAGTTTTTGGGCAAGACTAGGGCTTCGGTCAGTTTTAATTGATTCTATTTGTCTTTCAGTTTCGCACCGAACATCCGGATAGGTCTTCAAGTTGATACGGCTCCGGAGGTGTTTACTCCTCTCGTTTAGGGTGATATTTCTGATACGGATTTAATGTTCGCTTAGATCAATTAAAGGAAAAATTCAGTGACTTTGTCACGTCACATATAGGATAGTGCGATACTCTTCCGTATTAATTTGCATTAACGGATGACGTACCTGTGCAGGACCATCATTCCAGGTGTCCTCCACCAAAGATACAGGCTTTCCATGAGATTGGCGGCTAATGTTATTGTCCCGTCCACCTCAAACTACTGTTCTCCGGGATTTCTGGTAAGGAAAAAGAACAGTGATAAATATAGATTAGTGGTGAATCACTCCCTAGTAAATCAAAAGATACATAAAGACCTCTTTCCTTTACCTACTATAGATTTCGCTCTCCAGCACATAGGAAAGGCCCGAGTATTTTTTGTTCTTGACCTAAACAATAACTTTCTCCAGTGCATGTTAGAACCGACGTGTAGAAAATACATAGCATTCAGTACGCCTTCGAGCCAATTCGAGTTCACTCGTTTACCAATGTGCTCAAATTTTGTTAGCCAGGCCATGTCTCGTGTCTTTGACCATGTTTTGCCCGAGTTTAAATATAGATTTGTATTTAACTACATAGATGGTATAATATTATATATATTGATGACCAGAAGTTTCACTTGTCACATTTACATCAATTTTTCTCCGGATGTGGAGGTGGGCCTGACCATTAACCCAGATAATGTAACATTAGGTTCTAACAAAGTTAAATTTCTCTAGTACTTGCTCTGTGAGGTCCATCTAAAGATTGACCCTGGCTGTGTTACCCAAATTCTTGATTTTCCATGTCCTAGGATGTTAAAGGTTGTGCAAAAGTTTCTAGGTATTGTGGGTTGCTACTCCCGATTTATTGATCATTATTCCGAATTGGCAGCACCATTAAATGTTTTGAAGTAAAAGGGAGTTGAATATTACTGGGGTCCAGAGCAAGAAACTGCCTTTTCCAGGTCGAAGGAAAAGTTATCGTATCCACCATATCTCCATCAGCCTGATTTTTCCAAATGATTCGTCGAGCAGGTAGATGCTTCCTCACTGACTTAGGGAACAGTTCTAAGCCAGCAGACGGAACTAGGATTGGCACCCCTTGCCTTCGCCAGCCACAGTGGAAGCTCGGTATTTATGAGAATGAGACCTTAGCTTGTATTCTCGGATTGGAAAAATTAGCCTCATATATAGAGCATCAGGAGTGCGATTTTTACATGGACAATCAGGCTCAGCATTGGGTCTTGAATTATCCACAACAGTTAGTAAAACAGGGCCATTGGGTCTTACAACTATCGTGATTTCACTTAAAAATACACCATGTCTGTGGTACTGAAAATCAAGTTGCCGATGCATTGTCCCGAATGTATGATGCGGACAATTTTTAACAGGTTAGGCAATAGCTCCTTTGGCTTAAATTCATATCATTCATGGATTTCCTAATTTTTCGTAAAGTTGCGACAGGTGCAGATTGATGACACATTTTGCTCTCAAGGGTTTGGTGGCTTAAATAAAAGTGTAATGCTTCCCTATGTATCAGAAAGGGTATTTTGTATTTTATGTGCAGCAGTAGGCGTGCCCATAAGAATGCTGTACTGGTATCTTTGCGACCCGTGGTGTTGGCCTATTTCCACGTCTCTGTTTGGCGGACACCTGGGCATTAGCAAGACCTTTCATAAAATTGCCACTTATTTTGCCTGGCTCACTCTGAAGAGTGATGTTTCGGAGTATGTGCGCTCTTGCGATTCTTACCAGAATTGCAAGCAGGCATGCAATGTGAATGTAGGGCAAGCTGTTCTGCAAATCCCTCAGGTGCCTTGGAGCACTGTCCATCTGGACATTTTTGGCTCCTTAACTTGTTCCAAGAAGGGTAACGTATGTATTCTTATATTATTAGATACCTTTACCAGTTTTGTAATATTATTGCCCCTGAGAAGTGTGAAGGTGTCTGCAATAGTTAAAGTCCTTACCGAACAGGTCTGAAAAGTGTCAAGTGCACCCGTTGGAATCTTAACAGACAATGTCCATTATTTTACCTCCAATGTATTCAAGGACATTTGTTTCCATTGGGCCATAAAACTCTTCACTTCAAGTACATACTACCCGAAAGGTAATCAGGTCAAAAGATTTAATAAAAATCTCAAAGCATGTCTTACCTTCCTTTATAATCGTGACCACTCCTTGTGGAATTAAGACCTCGATTTCATTATTGTGGGTTTCAATAGCATCTTGCATGGTTCTACACGTGATCCACCTTCTCTTCCTTTCCTTGGTTGCCATTTGAGTCATCCTTTTAAACATTTGGATTATCCCCCCCTTTCCGTCCTCGCTTCGTGATGCCGACCGGGACTGCCTGCTTGAGAAGGTGCACAGGTGGATCTGGATGGCGAAACAACAGGTTGTTGATAAACTGAACCAGGTCAGATCTCCTGTAAAGTTTAAGTTAGGCGACCTAGTACTTTGTACAAAATATACCTTGGCAGATTTGAGTAAGGACTTGATGGGCAAGTTGATACCTTAATTTGTGGGTCGTTTCAAGATTCACAAATTCCTAGCGTCTAATACTGTCAGTTTAGTAGCACCTTCTTTTGGCCACTCTTATAGAAAGGCACATGTTATTGTGAACCCTGGGTCTCGAACCTTATGTCGGCCATGCTGTTGAGGTCATGGCACCGGCTACAAAGGCAGAAGACAGGATGTTGTGCAGAGTGTCAACGGCATCATCTGGGCTAATATAAATGGACATTCAGTTCCGGATCAGCCCCCCACTCTGTACGATACTCAGACGTGACGGACTCCAGGGCAGGGCGTCTGCAAGTCGGTGAGCAAGAGACACCGGACGATGGAGGACATCAGTCAGTCAGCTCAGCCAGTCAGCTGCGAGGATACCTGGATCATCCTATGATGGAGGAACTGCTTGCGTGGTCGAGATATCATTCAGTGATAGGTGAATCCCGTTTCCCAGTGCAGGTCGTCTGTTAGGGAAACCTACGCGCAGTGAATTACAAGTATAATTGTGTGAACGCAAATTTGTATCTTAGCTTTAATAATTGTCCCTTTTGCTTGCAGAAACTCTTCAAATGCTTCAATAGAGCAAGTTGCTACAAGCCATAATTGTTGTTATTGTATTCAATATTTAATTTTAAACCAAGATTAGAATAAACATGTAGTTTTGTAAATAACAGATTTATCATTTGTCGTCTACCAGCTCGCACCCCAGGTATTGATATAGTTAGCTGAGAGTTAACTTAGAAAAGTTGAGAGTAATTTAGAGTCTGGTTGAGGGACCATTTCCTAGGTGCTGAGCGCAGACCATAGAGACTTCTCTATTCTCTTCTGTGTCAGTTTTTACTTCTGTACTATCTTTTCCGTTTAAGTGTTCATTCTCTTCCTCAATGTTGATACCTTGATACCATGCTGTATCATACTCAACTCCTACTTTTGACTCGTTGAAAGTGACATCTCTCAAACTGACAATCTTATCCTTCAATGGGTCCCATAGACGATATCCTCCACCTGAATATCCGACCGTTATCATCGATTTTGCACGGGGTTCCAGTTTGCTTTCTCGTGGTAACTTCAGCATATAAGCCTGTAAGCCAAATACCCTTAGTTTGGAGACAAGTCATTTTCACCAAACCATACCGAGGCTGGGGTCCTGTTTTGTAGGGCATTTGTGGGTGATCTATTTAGCTCGTAGGTAGATGCACATACTGCTTCTCCTCAGAGGGTGCGGGGTAGGTCTGTCTCTGCAAACTTTGTCCTAACCTTGTTCATAAGTGTTAGGTTCATCCTCTTTGCCTTAGAGTTCTGTTGAGGAGTGTATGGGGTGGTGTACTCAATAATAATACCTTTATCAGCACAGAATTCTTTGAATGAGTTTGAACTGAATTTGCCACCATTGTCAAGTCTGATTCTTTTGCTTTTTACTCCATGTTGCATCTTCACCATCTTGATGAAGTTCATCAAGTTTTCTTTGGCTTCACTTTTAGTTTTCAGCAAATACACAGTAGTGAAGTGATAAAAATAATCAACAATCACTTGGAAATATCGCTCACCTTCTTTGGTCGCTGTCGCGACAGGTTCACTTATGTCTGAATGTAAAAGTTCTTCAATGGACTGAGTGGATTTTTAATTTTTCTTGAAAGGTAATCTCTTGGCTTTACCTTCAAGGCACTGTGGACATTTTCCCTCACTGAACGGTAGATTGCGTACCTGCAGGCCTCGTCTGTTCAGGTGGCCAAGTCTTCTATGCCAAAGACTGGTTTTACTTGTGGTGATAATTTCCCCAAATTCCTGGCAAGCAATAGTGTGCTCTGTGTTTTCTGTCACAGGATTTAATTGTAATAAGAACAAATTGAAATGTCCTTTTTCACACTCAATAGAAACATTTTCCCCTTTAATTGTCATATTTTCTTTACTGAAAACTACAGTCAAATTTTTCTGGATTAATTTACTTACTGGTAAAGGATTATTCTTCAAGCCTGGAACTATCAAAACTTCAAAACTGATTGTTCCACTGCCGTAGTCACCCATGAATTTTACAGCTCTTGTAGCTATCATCTCTCCTCCATTTACGGTTTTAATAACAACACTGTGATGCGTTCTTATCTCTGACATGTACTCTTAAACTTCCCACAACAAGATGATTTGTAGTACCCGAATCCAGAATGAAAATATTGTCTTTACTCATTACCTTGCAACTGAAGGCTGTGAATGAAATATCGGCCTGATGGGCTCTTGGTCCACCTGGGGTTTCATTTCTTTTGAAAGGTTTTCTTTCAGTCCCTTTTGTTTTTCCTGTCCTTTGTTTATTGTGCCAACAGTCTCGCCTTATATGGCCCACTTTTCCACATACATAGTACATTATTTTGAATGATACTTCATTACTAGAAGGAGTTTCTTAGCACGTTTGACCTAGTTTCATTTGCTCTTCCAGATGCCTACATTTAACAAGAACCAATGGAAGGTCTTGTGTTATGGTTTCTATAGCAGTTATAACTGTATTGAAGTTGTCGCCCATTGTCAAAAGTAGACGACAGATCTTGTCCGCATCATCCATTTTGGCACCTGCATTTTCCAGATCGCGAAAAAGACTGTCAAAACGAAGGAAATGTTCTTCTAATTTCTCTTTTAGCTTGAACTTCAGTGCCAGTAATTATTTTCTTCAGATACAATCTACTGAACACACTTCTTTCAAACACCTCTTCGAGTGATTTTAGCATATCTTTGGCACGTCTTGTATCTTTTACCAAATCTAAATACCTATCAGGCAAACACTGCACAGTAACCGATTTCGCCTTGGTATCCTTCTTAAGGAATTCCTTTTTCTCTTTGTATTCTGCGATGTCCTCTACATTTATTTCCATAGTCTCCAGCAGTTGTTTTCATCCAGCACTAACTTGACACGAAATTTCCAGTTGCCGAATCCACTGTTATCCGAAAGAATCGGCAGTACACTTTGAGAACTACATGAGGCCATCTTGTTTTTATTCGGTGTCGGCGGCTTCTTTCCCGAACATTTCACAATAAATGTCAACACTTCGCACCTTATTTTGTTCACAACGAAAGGTTAAAACATTTCACGAAAGCACTGGGCTCATAAGCTATTAGAATTCGTTTTACTAAGGTGGTAGTTTTAAAGTAAAAGCCTCAGTGTTTACATTACACATTTATTGAGGTACATCTCTACGACGTCATTTCTATTGACTGACTGATGAACAGTGTTTGCCAACATCGACACATAACATATAAAACAGAACATGAACATTCACATTGTAACATAAATAAGAAATTATAACAGAAAAATTTGGGTGTGCCGAGAAGTGTTAAGGATACATTACAAAATCAATTTCAATTCAAATGCAAAATGAAATAAAATTGTTAATTATGATATAAATCAAAATAATTTAACTTCAGGTGGCGCCTAATCCATTTGAACCATTAAACACACTAAATCTTAACATTCATTTAAAAATCACAAGGACACAGATAAGACTTGCCTAAAAACACAGTTACGGTATTAAAATAATATTGAACAAAATATGTTAAAGTTACCTACTCAGAATCCATAAATTATGATAAAACACTTCATCATCTTCATCATTGCTATGATCTTTGTTATTTGTATTAAAACAATCATTATTACTGTGGCAAAACATTGTGCATGGTAGGCCCGACTTCATGCAACCACACCTCATTGTACGACATGGCATCTCACTTTCACATGTGCATTTTAAAAGTTACAGTAGCTCAGAGGGAGCTAAAGCAACATTTCCAGAACAGTAATTTATAAAAGAAGTTTAGAGACATTTTCTTTATAGTAACCAGATTTGTTAGGACTTAGTGCAGGCGGGGCCACCTAATGCATTCTTCAAAATGCATGTTTGTAGGTGTGCTCTCTTCACGTTTTCTAAAAAATGCTTCATTTGTAAGAGGAAGTGAACATAATTTTGGAGGTTGTGGAGAGTGACTTCTTCCCATTTTTACTGTCCATGATCTAACTCGAGCTTCTGAAATGGTTGAACACTTGGGAAAGCCATAGCGGAAGTTCATGAAAATCATCGCTTGTTTATTAACATCATCCATGCAATCTCTTTCCTGTTCCATTAACGAAAGCGAATATCCCTTTTCCAGTGCATTAACTATCTTTGTTTTTCATATGCCATTGAGACAAGCTGTAGTATCACATCCACTCAAAGCATTACCATATAAAATATCTGGTAAAATATTGCTATGTCTTTCTACTCATCTTCCGATATCTATTATCAATCTTCCTTGAATAGGCGAGTCCATGAACATTGGGATGGTAATTTTCTATTTCCAATAATGATAAATAAGCAATAGAAAAACATAAGTGTCATCAGAAATTACAATTACCTGCTTGATACCAGCTTTCGTTCCTAGCTTAATAGCTTGCTGAATAATTATAACATCTGCCTCTTCATGAAATGTTGCTAAATAATTTCTTCTTGATGCACTTAGGCCAGACACTTCAAAAGGAATTTCTTCCTGCCCTCTGACCACTAGTTTGCTAGTCTAAGGTTAGAGAAATTTGTTATTATTCATTGTGTTACAACATATAAGATTTATCAGTTGTTTTTTGTTTTCTGTGACTGTAAGTATAACCTTTTGTGATGGAAGTGGCGATGACATTGAAAGATGATGAACCCTGCTCACACCAGCCTCTCTTGTGCCTTATAACATCTTTCGTGTTGAACATGTTGTATCTGTCAAATATCAAATGTACATCACCATTTTGAGTTTTGGGTTAAGTGCAATCTCAAAACGAGCGATATAGTCACTGACATTATCACATTCAGGCCAAGGGATAATCCACAGCATGGCGGATCCATCAATGACAAAACCAGTGTCATTCATTAACAGTGTTTGGGAGAAAACATCTTCCATTCATAAGGTCTTCAGTTTGGACTTCGCTTTGCATACCCTCATTTCTCAGAAATCATCAAACAATGATGTTAGGATAGGGGATAACTCATGAGATAATACTTATTCCACATCGATACCTCGAGCACTCGCTTGAAGACCAATTATATTAGAGTAAATAATTTCAGTATCAAATACTTTAGCAGTATCAACCTGAATATTCTTTTTTGTAGTTGCCATTGTCCTGATCTTCTGAAGTAACTGTCATAAAAACGTTCGGGCCATCCCATCTCAAACTCGTGCATTGGATTTGTACCTATTATAACAGCATCAGAAACATTTATTTCGTCAGGAAATATTCTACCTGTGGCAATGTTAACAAGATCTATGGGATGTTCATCTGGTTTAAATGGATAACCTTTAAGTTTCAGTCGAATTCCTTCTCGACCTTTTGCATCTGCTTCGATGCGTGACTTCATTTCTTCTTTATGCTTGTCTTGTTCATTTTGTTGATACCTGTACTCTTCCTGGCTGAGCCTGACAAAATCGTCTAGCCGAGTGCAAACATGTAAACTCAACACCCATGTTTTAACGGATTCTGGCTTCAAAGTTATCCCAATTATTCCTTTTAGGCCATGACCAAAATGTGTAAAAGTGGTTTCAATCCACGTGTCATTCCATGTCCCATTCCAAAATCCTGGCATATGTCGCATAACATGGGTACCTTTCAAATTTTTATCCATCACAATAGAGGAAATATTTTCTGTTGCTGCTAAATGAAACAAACCATAACGTGCATAGTTGTGATGGCCTGCAGAAAAAAAGTATGACAGCATGCCTTGGACCGCTTCTATATGCAGAGACCAATTTTCTTCTCGTTCTGCTCTCACATACAACATCATTAAGAAGACAGGTTTTAGTAGACAGTCAACCCAAAGCTTTCACATTTTGCTCTTCAGGGATATTTCTTCCCGGAAATACATTAGATCACTGTTGCTTGTTGGTTGATGGTCTTCGAAAACTCCTCTCAATACTTCTTCTGCAAACATCCTTAGTGCCCTAATGTTTTGGGGGAATTTTTTTCCTTTCAACATGTTGGATACTCCAGAAAAGAACATCTCTAATTATTTCTGATAAACTACTTGCAGCCATTAATATACCAACCCACCCAATGAAGCTCATTAACATGTGCATGGCCCCAAGACTTAAGAAAACCTCGCCAAACATATCAGGATATGCTCACGTTATTTTCAGCGCAACTCTGTACAATTGCTGGTCACAAGTAAACACCATACAATCCTGGCCTATCTTTGTAAGATGCTGAGCCTCCATCATTGCTGTCATCATGGTGTCAGGGTGAGAAGAACTGGTGTCAATGAGAGGCTGATATTTTCCAGACATTGTAGGTTTCATATCCATTTATTTTTCTCGGCATGCTTGTGTATTGTATCCACGGTACTCTGGGTATAACACACTGAAAATTATGTCTTCGAGGAAGTTAAAATCTTTTGAACTGGCTTCATTCGCCGAAATTACTTGCTGACACAAAAACTTCAGGGATATACAATGTCTTACAGTAGCTTCTGCAGGCATAGAAGGTTTGCTGGGACCTTGGTATGGAACAATTTCTGGACTGTAAGGAATTTATTTTGATATTTCTGATTTTTTAACTCTTGAGATTTTTTCGGGGCTTATGCAGGATATTATTTCTTCATCAAAGGCATTGTTTTGTGTTTGTGCCACTATCATGGCAAGAGAGTGTGTTGACAATTTACAATTTTGTGAACATATATCTGCATCAAAATGATCAACTATGACTTGGGTGAATCTTTTCTGTGAATCTGTAACTCAGGAATATGTTACATCTCTCACAACAGCAATGGCACATTTTTTAAATCTGAGGATTTCATCGTATGAGCATACAATTTGGAAGTTATGAAGAAACTGTGCTAGTTATTTTGAAAAACATACTTTCACTCCCAGAGATACTTAAAGACTCGTGGCTGTATTCAACATGGTTGCTGTGACAGTGTTTCCTATTAGAAGTGCGGGTGGCGTTTTTTCCTGTTTAGGACATAGAAAAGATAGTAGTTTCATCAGAGTTTGGCTCGTTTTTTCGTAAACACATTCAGATGTCAGATGAGATTTGTAGTGATTCTTGTCAATGACTATACCTTTCATTTCTTTTTTTATCTACCTAGAGATTAAAGAGATTGATTCAGACAAATAGCCACAGTCGTCATCTGGTGTAAGTTGGAGGACATTACAATTAGCTGGGGTTTTAAGGTATCAGTTAATGCTTTAATGAGTTGGAGTCTGCTTAATCTTGTCCTGCCTCTGTCTTCGTACAGCCTTACAGCCTGGAGATTGTGTATTTGGATGCACACGATTTATGACATTTAAACTTCAAATCTTCGTCTTCTCCAAGACGATTTTGAAGTTCTGTTTCTTTCTATCACCAAACACTTGCCTACATGAAATAATAGTTCTAATGTGTTGCTGTCCTATTTGGATAGTTTTTCTGTTTTATCGCAGCAACTATACTTCCACCAAAAAAATACTCGGTGTTTTCCATTTGTGTTCATGAAGTCACTTCGTTATAAGGAAACCTGTAAAAAAAAGGAAATTCAAACGTAATTTTTTCCAACCACAGCATTATTTTTGTGGAACAATTTTTTTGTAGGGACAAAAACAGGGAAGCGGGGATATTTCTAAGGAATAGAAGAAGTGATGGGTGGAGGGGAGGTGGGCACAGAATGTCTACTTTGTTGATTAACTGTATTTACAATTGTGGTATATTCTTATTTAAGCATGATGGGATGAAACAAGAACTACATTTCATTCGTAAACAAACAAAAGTATAAATGGTAACATTCGTGTTCACCTCATACCAACACATTTCCTGGTTTCAAACAAAAGTTGTAGGCTGCTACCTACGCTAACTCATATGTATTACATACCGCTAGAAAACTCTTTAAATTTTCTACGACATTTACTTAGGCACATTTTTCAATATTCTCAGTTGTTTGGCCGATATTAATATATCAACATAATTTTTTGTGAGATATTAGCATATTTTGAGCTTTATACGCGAATTACATAAAAACGATTAATTTTTCCGAATAAATGTGTATAAAACAATTTAAATAAACGGATTTGCCCTTTACAATACCGTTTACAAAATTGATTTACAATTAATAGGTACGAAGATACAACAATATTAACATTGTGTCTTGATTTGCAGCATGGCAGATGCCGCCATCTTGAATTCTGGGAGTAACCCAAATGTATTCATGTGGTACCCGGTATATCATTAATCTACAAACCTTCATGAAGAAATGTCAACAATAAAACAATTTAATAGGAGAAAACACACTTCTGCCAAAATACCTGGTTTGTCTGCCGGACTATTAGATAAGTCTCAGAATATGCCATAAGCATACTGTCCTTTGTCAAGTAGACTTAAATCAATTTTTTTTTTGTTGGCTGGAAAATTGTATAGTTATAGTTGACTTATATTTTTGGAATCCACTTTGTTCTTTACATATTATTTTTAATTCTTCTAAAAAATAAGTTAACCGTAATTAAATTATTCTTTCAGATATTTCAAATTTCAAATATTTGTCGACGTCATATCCTGTACCGTCGCCTAGCAACTGATGTGCTGGATGTAAACAAAAGTGTGATCCAGCTTCTAGGCAGTTTTCTAAGCTGTAGTAAGATTTTTCTTGTCGTTCGCAATATTTGCGTAATAGTAACCATGAATTAGCGACGGTAAATTGTTTTGCATTTGGTTGCAATTACAATAATGTTAGGGAGGCGTGTAAATTCTATCGTTTCGCGAAAGACAAATTTGAATATTATCGATGAGTATTTGTATGTGTCGGTACCTACTTAAGATTCTTTGAAGTACACTAATTATATTTCAAGTGCAATAGTAAAAATCCTTATAAAAGGCTCAAAAATATTTTTTTTTTTAATACCAGAAATGTGGTAAATAGAAATATGGCCAGGTTATTTTTATTATTGTCTAAATTGGAGTTACAGAAAATACATGTTACAGGTTAAGGCAAGTAATAAACATTCACTGTAGGCTACCAGGCTTATCATTAATAGTGGACTTAGCTATTACTTTAAAAATTACCATTCTCAGCATGTGTTAATTTTTGTGGGAGATAAGATAGCGATCCAAATGAAGGCTTGCATCTTTGTAGCTGCCACTTTAAAGAAGGCCTGAAAGAGAATGGTCCTACAATTATTGAAAGAAACAGAACAAAATTGTTTGCTTTCTTCCCCAGAGAAGTCGAAAAGGAGGCATATTATATGTTATATTCTGTGGTTAGGTACTAATGTTTAACATCTTTGTCATAGTAAGATAATTCAACACAAAATGCAGTTGAACATGCCTTATCCTGTCCACAGTGGGCACTGGGCAGTTCACAGAAATGTGGAGTAACTTCGGACAAATTTAAAAATTCTAGTCGACAGGGAATGCATGACAAGTACAGTCAGCTGATTCTCTAGGACTTTTAATTTATTTGATGTAATGACAATTTGTGTAATATAATTCTTTGCCAGTATTCGTAATAATAAATAATCTAATGTTGTGTGGGTGGACCTATAGGGGCTGCAATTATCACACCCACTTTGTTTGGCTTATTTGTCATATTGCATATTAGCATGGAAATTGAAGACTGCTAGTACCTGCGTAGCTGTGTGAAATGCAGTGGACCTAACCAAGCTAATCCTCAGTGAATTACAGAGGTATGTGTGCCGATGCTCTTATCACGTTTCGGAAAAAGGATAATAACAGGAATCAATGACTTATTACATTTTGTAATTTAACTGCATTATATCTAATAACACCCAACCTAACTAAATATTTCACTATAGGTGAATCACAAAGGATGTCTGAGCAGATGCGCTATCATGTGTCGGAATACGGACAATGACTCACTGAATTAAATCCTATTTTGAGACAATTTAATTACGGTATCTTACTCCTGTTAGTCCTTATTGTACTTTGTGCAATGTGTGATAGTACATCAGCACACCCAACATCTTAGATTCACCTATCATGAAGTTATGTTAGGTCAGGTCTTCATGAAATTAATGTGGTTAAACAATACAATTTAGGAAATTAAAGTAGTTTTAATTAAACAGAAAGTCTGTTACTTTATGCATTTCTTTCTAGGGCTGCGGTAAGTTCTTAGTTACTGTTAATTTTATTATGTATAGTACAAACCTTAGGAGTTTGGTGGCAATGTTGCAAATAAATTTACATTTTATATACAAATTGAATAACTGAAATACAAAACTATAAAAATACATGTTAATACCTACAGTCACGGCCTATTATGAAACAAGTGCAATAATTTTGCCATCAATAATGTGGTTCTCCGACATTATTTTTGCGTGGTAACACTCATACAAGATAGGTACCTTACACGAATTTGAGACTGCAGCTTTTTGTTTAAATTAAATTCTCAGGGAAAAACGCAACAAATCAATAAGATATGTATCATTAAAACACCACAAATAATAACAGATTCATGCTCGGACATACAAAATACAGATTAAAAATGCAAATTGAGTAGTAGCCATTCTGCTGTAGTTCTTCCATAGCAACTGCCTAGTAATGAGTTGTTTGCATCCAATATGGCGGTACATATGAATAACCTTTGCAGACAACTTCAACAGCGTATACTTCTCGCATAGGCCTCCTTGCGGAATATGGGCCGCCATTTTGAGAAGCATATTGTAGGTTACAATTGATTTCCGACATCATTATTTAATTTAAAGTTTGATAGGGCAACATTACTACTTAGGAGACATAGAATTTACTGAGTAAATAATCATCACAAGTTTCACCTTAAAAAAATGTCTAAGCAATAAATTCGTGTAAGGCCTATGTTCCTAACCTACAGAAGCTAAGATTAAAAAAAGTAATCCTAACTGCGCTTATATACAGTAATGCAAGACAGTAAATGTTAATGTAAATCAAATTTAAATATTATCTATTCACTACTTTATTCAACCCCTAAAACCTTCTGCAATTATCAAATTCTTAGTCAGAATACGTGAACATACTTCGTCAACCATTCGTGGGCTTTACCATGTAATTGCTATTGTGTTTTAGTTACCCACTTCTTTTGTGGTATATTGTGCTCTACTACGAATTCCTCTTCACGTTCCTTCAGGAAGGTGATGGAGTCTTCATGGGGATAACTGCTAAATTCGGGCAGGTTAAAATCATGTTGGGCACTGACATCACACTGGGGCCGGTATTCCAGAATGTTTTTATAAGGGGTATGGTACAGCTCAAGCCATACCCAGGCCTTATCAGTATTCCAGAATGGTATAATGCCAGCCAAGGCCTTAGTTAAGCCACGGTCAAAGCCTTATACTTAGGACTCCAATTTTGGTGATTTATCCTTGGCACAAACGAAACCTACGCATGCGCAGAACGAATGTCATGCCAGAGCCGGCAGCATGATGAATATCCATACATAATACGACGTGTCCAGAACGTTATATGTCGCAATGTAATTATTTATCTAAAAATTAGGAAACCAACACAAAGTTAAAGGTGGCAAGTGTATTGTTTAGTATGTACAAAATGTTTTAAAAACCATCATTTGAAAAAACACAAAACACGTAATATGTATTATATATATATATATATATATATATATATATATATATATATATATATATATATATATATATATTATATATATATATATGTGTGTGTGTGATTAATTCAGCCTCACCAGATGAGTGTCATGTTAGTGTAGTTAGTAGCTAGCATGTCTGACTCCTCGCATCACATGTTTTGGGTTCAAATTCTGGTCAGAGCAAATTTTATTTTATGGCTTTAATATTAATTAGAACTTCCTTTTTAATGGACACATTATGTTCAATACAGTCTATTTATTTAAATAACTGCACTAAGTGATAAAATACTTAACAATAAATTAATAACAATACTATATAATGTATTGACAATAGGGCTTGTTTATTTGTAATAATCATGTTTCTCAAATTTTATTCAACAAAACCCACTATTCACATTCAAAAGTCATTTTGCGTTTCTCCCTTTTTATTTGAAGACATTAAATTACAAAAGAAAATAGTATGTCGTGTGTGCAAATTATATTTGTGAGTCTGCCTTCTATAGTGGTAAAACCATATCCTCTGGCTTTTAGGAATATATTTTGGTTCTGCATGAAACTTAAATTTGCGTTGTGTTTTAACATTGCCTACGCTATTAGAGAGTTTTAAACTGTTTGCATGAGTTACAAAGTTGTGTTTCTAATGCTTCAATGTTTTCGCAGAGACATATGTAGTTCAGCGAGTGTCGTGTCAATTGTTAAAGTGATGTGTGCGCGCACATATGAAACTGACACACGGATTAGCCTTTTTAATTTCATTCGTGACAGCAGGAAATGGATTGTTTGACCATGAAAACTGACTATAGTAATTGTTTTAAAGGTTACGTATGTATGCTTACATCACAACATTGTAATGTTTCCCTGCAGGTTTGAAACATAATTAATAAATTTCCCTTGTTGGCGCATCTGTGATTGTAACGTTTGCTATGGCTCAACAAGTTGCAAAAATGGCTAAATTCTAGCCAGTAAAATTAATAAAAAATAATACAGTAAATATGATGTATGCAGTACAAAATGGTTGAAATGCGTATTTCAGAGAATATTTAAAACTGCACATGTATATCATTAGGGGCGGGTAACAAATTTTAATACCAGGACCTAAAATAATATTTTGTTCAGTTCTCATGCTGCATACTGCGCAAATGGAAGGCTGCAGTTGTGTTTAGTGTTTTCACATTGGGGTTATGAATGAACTTATCGACAAGTGATTTTATCCCATATCTTTGTCTGACTTCTGCTTCTACAATACAATAGAGCTGCAATTTGCAGGACCGCTAAATATCGTAGATACATTTTTATAATGAAAATATAACTAGAAAGTTGTAATTATTTTGTTCAATTACATATGCACCATTTAAAATGTAAGTCTATAATTTCCATATTAAAAACACGACACACATCATATACTTATTCCATAAGTTATTGTGTAATAAAGAAGGAAATAAACATATCACATCAGACAATTAATAACAATGTTCATTTTTATTGTTCTATGCACAGTTTTTTCAAACTGCCAGCACTACATATAACGTAACAAATAAACCGTGAAGTTATTATTTTTTTTTTGCAAAAGCTATTGTAAATTAACACTTCATGGTGTCACTTTAATTTGTTTATAGCCTCAGACGGGGTGGCGAATAATAAACTGCGGCACATCCAATACCATCTTAGGACATAGATAAAACACGTTCCACGAGTTAAGGATTAGTAATGGCTTTTCTATCGCCTGAGATGGTAGCACATATGTGATGCCAAACTGAACGTTCTGGAATACTGGCCTGGGTCTCTTATCAGGATTACTGGATCTGTCGGACAGGTTGCGCTGACATACCTCACAGTGGTATACCTGGCCAGGATGAGTGACCCTTTCGTCTGGCCAGCCTATACACATTAAATGGAATTCCGAGGCACATGTTATACAGCGGATGGTGTACAACCCCTGTTCATTGCAGTTTAGCCAGCTACACCTGGCTAACTGACGATCCCTACAACCCTTACAGCGGTATTCTAAACCGTCTGTAAATCTAGGGATGTCCTTCTACTGTGTGCAGGAGTAGTGAAAATATCGCTGGCAGTGTGCACAGTGGATCACGTGCAATTCCGTTCCCGGAAACAAGACCATTACACACTTCTTGACATGATCGAGAAATAGGTGCCTTGGCATTGAAGCTTCGGAGGCATCATGCTGACTGTGCTCTGAGTTGCACATGATGAGGCTGATGTTTTTCAGCATCACAGGATGTTTTTCTCTGAGGACTACCTGAAGTCCTGGTTGTTAGCTGACAGGTGACCGATTCAGTATCCCTGAATGCCACTGTCTCTGTGTGAACTATTTCCCTAGGCTCTAAGGGGTTTAGCTCGTGAGTGTATCATATAGATACTACGTGGGTGTAAGCAAACATACATAGCCATCCGTCCATGTTGCTTACACGGAGTTGTGTTTTATGCCCACAATAACCGTTGAGGTTATAAAAATGACTCAATCGGTTGTGCCTTCCTTTCTCGTTCGAACTCGCTCCTCTAAAAGAAGTCTAGCTGGTACCATAAGCGATGGTTTATTGTGATAGGGCGTCTGTGGGTGGAGTTGACATCACTCTACTATGGCCAACTGGTTAACACGAAGTGACAGTTTGCTGTGTATATGCGCTGTAGGACGTGTCTGACACGGTTTAATTGTCAAGCCTGAACTTTATGCAGTTACGCCCCATGTTGGGCGCCAGTTATTGTTGCGTGTACCTAGCTCTTTGCTGGAGGAATATTACAACTAAACACTGCACAAATTCTACACACACAAATACTAGAGTTTAACATATGTCGGAGCTGAGTCACAAGGCTATGTATCACTGTACGTGCTTTTGGTTGGATCGTCTGACTGGCCGTGGACTCTGCCACATTGGACAGTTACTGCGGTGTAGGGGTTTGCTAACATCCTCTTGGGGATTCAAAACCTGGACTATTAACGTCAAGACTTATTGGTAACGTGGGGTAGACTTATGCATGGTTTGCCTTTTCTTCAAGGAGCAGCAGATCATTTTGATGTCAGCGTCACAAAGGATATTTGTAAAATTCAAACTAATTATTGAGGATTCACACTTTGAGGTGAATTACATGTGTACAATCGTGGTCTAGTTGGTTTCTGGGTGGGAAAAAAATCCTGAGTAGTAAGAATAATATATGGTCAATGCCTTACCTTGGTCATGCCTGGTAGCGAAGCTCTCTGCTGTGACATCTGGATGCTCGCAAATGAGGGCGGCCAACACTGGCTGGGGTGGAGTGTAGCTGAAGAAATCCTCGTAGGTAAGGAAGGTATTTGGTGAGGAGGATATTGTGCTAGTGTGTAATCCAATCCTAGAAATGCCTCCTGATACTTTAATATCTCCAAGTGTATGGAATGTGGCCCTCGTGGAAGTCTTGTAGGTAGTTCGAATATTGGAGGTGGAACGTCAACTTGAATTACTACTCTTTCTAATAATTTGTTTACTAATTTTTGAATATCTAATCTTGCGGTATTTTACACCATAAGTATGCAGAATATAAGCAGCACTGGGAAGTAGTTTGTGTATCGCATATTTCTGCCGTGTGGTACTATGCACTTTACTTTCCATCAGGCTCTCACATTCTAATATTCCAGCCCAGCCTTTTACAGCGGTGTGTGAAATACACAGGATGTAATGGCACAATTTGGTAGTAGTGAGCAATAGGAATAAAAGAGTTATATAAATTACGTGAGCTTTTGTTAATAGCTTAAAATGACAAATGGGGCTGCACTCTCCTAGTACTAATAATGTAATAAAATAATTAAAAAGTAAAAATGGGTTTGATTCTAATTCAGGCAAAGGCATCCTGAAGAAAATAGCAAACCTGTGTGTAATTGTGAGTAATAAGTGAATTTAAAAAAAAGCCACAATTAAAATTCCTAAAGAGGAATTGTTCTTAAGGAACCTAATTAAATTAGTGAAGCAGCACTAGAAGGGCACTGAAGAATGGTGTGGCTGGCACCAAGAGGAAATGTCGTCTTTGTGTGTCCAAGGAAAACCTGGAGGAAGGTTACCAAGGAAGGTAAGGTAGGGGTTGATGGTGTTGGCAGGACCCTCTGGTAGCGTCGGTGTCCAGAAGGCCTCTGGAACTGGAGATCGCTGAAGAGGTAGAAGACCCTCTGGAGTGCTGGTGGGAGGCAGGGGGCTAGAGCTTACCCTTGATGCACTAACACCTTCTAGTGGCCATTACAGCAGTGGACGTGCAGCAGACTGCCCTGAGGCCCTGTTCTGGAGGTTACTAATCTCTCCAGCTTGGTGGCACAAAAGAGTGAGGGGAAAGCTGGCTCCACCCTCTGGGGGTTGGACTTCTGACATCGTGCATGGGCGACAGGATAACCTTTTCTGCATGGCGCTCGCCGCGTGGCTGGAAGTTGTTGATATTTCTTGCCAGCCCATGCATCTTGGAGGCTGTGACTGCTCCAGTGGGTGGGGTTTTGCTCTTAGGCAGTGGGATTGAGAGGTACAGCCAGCCATCATGGAGAAGTTGGCGGTTCAAACTGTTGCAGAGGGGTGACGCTTGTGGTGGCTTCTTGGCGTGGTGTAGTGTTAATTAGGCTCACGTGTTAGAGTTTTAATATGGAGGCTGTCCAAGGTGCTCTTGTAGACAGGTTCAGTAGTGATTTCTGAGTGGCCCATAAGGAGTAGTGTTTTCCAAGATGGGACGCGGTCGCAAATAGAAGGCGCTTCCCAAAAGCACAGAAAGTATCACGCATCAAGTCGTAATTATATTTTGCTTGAGAACTATTTCTTACTAGGCACTACCAACACACGTGTTTTCTCACTGTTTTTTTTTTTTTTTTTTTTTTTTTCACATTTATCGTAAATGAAATATTATAATGTATAATTAAAATACAAGTAAAACTTCAATTTAACGAAGAATTAGATACTTTCATGTTAACAGAGCTTATAAAATGCTTGTAATACATGGCATATTTAGGAAATAACTAAACATGTCATACATAGAGTGATTTTTCAGAGGTTTAATTCAAAAAGTGTGAAGAAACTGCAAATAGACTATACAGAAATCTACAAAAGGAATAGGCGAGGGGAAAGGAGAAACAAAAAGTTCAAGACTATGAGGAAACAAATTAAAACGTATCTCCAGAACCACTTGACGATAACAGCAGCCTTGAAGACATTGATCTTTCAGACCCCTCAGCCTGATGATTATGAGGACCTTGATCGACCAGGAAATCTGAAGCTTGGCAATTTCCTTTTAGGAAAATGTAAGGGGGAAAGCGCAACAAAACCACATTCAAGTATGTTGCTACTGTCCTTCATACACTTCCAG
This sequence comes from Dryococelus australis, assembly GCA_029891345.1. Taxonomy (NCBI): domain Eukaryota; kingdom Metazoa; phylum Arthropoda; class Insecta; order Phasmatodea; family Phasmatidae; genus Dryococelus; species Dryococelus australis. The sequence continues at coordinate 237,998,906 of CM056995.1, read as the reverse complement.
ATAATGAAACTGAAGTGATGGGATTAAAGTCAGATAGTGATAAGAGATCTTTCATTCCAAAAGAAGAAGAGAATGTTTTTGTTGTTCGAAATGATGATATTCTTGGAAATCTGCCAGTCCCCAGCTTGTGTGGAACTGGTGGATGCCACAAGTATTAATTTTCAAAATTAGTTGATGTTTTTAAAGCTAAAATACTTTAAAAAACAGCTTCAGAAAATGTTATTAAATTAAGTTTGACCCCATATGTGACAGGAACAAAAAATTTTGAAAATAATATGCCCAGTCTGACAAATTCCTTTTGTGTAGGTAATAAAAGCCTCAAGTGTGAATTAAATTACTTATTTATTAATCTAAATAACTTCAAAATGGCACCAAAATGACTCCAATATCCCTGTTGGGAAAAAAACTCAAAAACTCTTTTGGTGATAACCTGTATGTGTGGAATTAAATCGTAGCATATTTTGTTAACTACTATTCATTCCGAGCAACGCTAAGAAATTTGATACAATGTCTCCAGAGAAACATTTAGCAGAATATCTGTAACTGCGTGCACAAAAAAATTATTCTACTGATTTTTTTAAATTTAGAAACCATGAGAAGTCTTTCTTGGGATGTTTCAGGACTAATGCATAACATGGGAATATTAAAATTGATTTAAAAAAATTACCAAAAATATTTTATTCTTTCACTCTTGTACAGGTGTGGGTACATTCTGGACCATATCTCAAAAACATCATCTACAACTGGAACTTAATTTTTACCAGTGATACGCAAGGCATGGGTCTGTATCATAAGAGCCCACATTCCTTTATAGCTCTGTTTGTTCATGAGATGTTATGGGTGTATCTATCACAATAGCCCATTTGGTCAGGGCTATTGCGATGCATAATTTTAATTATATTTTTTCAAACCATTGAATTATTTATTTTTTTATAAAATTATAATGATAGGGATAGTAAAGCTGCATCTGTCAGTATTTTTTCCCATGCTTAGAAACTAGTTTGTTAACTGAAAATATGGAAAAGATTTTTGTATCTTAATACCCTTGATAATGTTACAATTTTTCAAAGTTTGTTGGCATAGTCAGATTCTTTAAGGGATGGAGTTGTTAATTAAATGAAAAAGTTAATAATAATATCTTATTTATTAACAATCCAAAAAATACTCCAAACTTCCTAACTTGAAAACAATGGCTCCACATACTATTTAAAGCTAATATTTACATAATCGTCTCTCACCTCACAGAATTTAACACTATTTATTTATATGCATTCTTTTTGATTCCATGTTCACCTGGAAGGCTTCAGGATACAGAACATGTCTGGCACTTTAAGCCAGTCTTTATACATGAAAAGTTTTCTAGTTCCAGTATTTACATTCAAGTCTGTATCATTCGTCCATTCAAGTCACACTTAACACTGAAACATGCCGTCTCAAGAAATGGAAAATTTTCGCCCCTCGCAAACTATGTTTGCACACCTTGACTGCGTCCCGATACTGGCTCGCTGGGCTGAACTGCGTCTGACAAACTTCACCTCTTTCTTTAGTGAAATTATGCAAATTCCCTAAACTGTGATTTAAAATCTATGTGAGTGTTGAAGAAAACTTCTTACCGTTTCTGCTCCAATGAGATGTTCTGTGGTGTGACATTTGTGCACGGACAATGTTGCGACCGAACATGGCTGGCCCAGATGACAGACATAGGTTCGTTCTTGCCCGATACACACCTCAGACTGAGCAGCGTGTCAGAGGCGTTTCCTGGAAGCCCCGCTGTATGACGCCACCAGCACAACCACCTTAGCAGCGCAGTATGTCGAATGGACAGCAGCGCTCTCCGCCAATTGCAATGCCGGAAGTTACATAATTTCCACTTGATTTTGAATTTGTAGAGAATAAAGTGGAACATTCTGCTTATGTGATTGTTGGACTTTCAAAACATCCCTACCCTGGAGAATTTTAACTGAAATTTGTGTGTATATATAAGCTCCTGGAAAGAATGGCTGCTCCTGAGACTAGTATTCAGAAAAGATAAGTATTCACTGTAATGACTCGTTAGGTCAATATGAGGAAAGTATGGGGTATTTTGAATCCCATAACTAGATGAAGGTATTATATCATAATGCAAATGCATTTTTGAAATTTATGAAATTAACTGTTTTAGAATAAAATTATGATTGGTTTTCTTGATACAGCTGTTTAAGATTGTATACAGAAATTCAAAAGTAGTCAAAATAGCGGAAAGAAAAGTACAGATAAGAACAGAATTTTTGAAAATTCTTTTAAATCTTAAATGTTTCTAAAAAGCATAGCAGTCACCCTTTGTATTAATTTTAAAGAGAAAGCTATGAAAATATCACAAAAGAAACTAAATGTAATGGATACAGTCCAGTTTTTAGAGATATATGTTAGTACTGATCTTGATGATGATTCAAAGTAAGTTTTTTTAGAGGTCATATTGATTCAAAGTAAGACTTTTAAAAATCGTATTGTCCAAGTTAAGGTACGATTTTATTGCCCAGTGGGCAGTTGAAAATACTCACTTTAAATGTTTGAATGGACATTTCATGAAGTTAAATAACATAGATTTGCTCAAAAATTTATTTTATGACTGGTGCTTTTATATGGTGTTTTCTGAATACAGCCAATAATATTTATGCAGTATTACAAATTTTGTATATGCTTTAGGTGTAAAATGCTAATAATATTCAGTGTGTCATGATACTTCCTTCTGAGTAGTCATTTATATTTCCGATATATTAATAATTTGCATAAAACAGCGGTTGTACATGCTTGTTTTTCTAGTGTTTCATATAAACGTGTATTCATATTTCATAACTGTTGTTAGTATGTTTGAAAATATTGAACTGAAAGAAAAAGACAAAAATAAACTGAAATACATTGAAAATATTTCATGTATGTGTTTTCCTTTCAGGTTTTACTCCAGGAATTAACTTATGGGCTTTGCCAAAAATTGTTTCTGATTTTTGTTGATTCTTTGCTGGGCTGGTTTTATGCCCCTCTGCCATGCTCTTAGGTTATAAGCATTGCAACACACAGAATTAGGGTAGATTAGAAAAAATTTGAGAAAAATATTCGCATATTGGGCTACGCCGATGCAGGAGACATCCAGAAACTCGCATAACGGGCCACATCTGCCGACTACTTCAGCAGGTGGTAGGTTGGTGGTGCCAGCTCACATAGGCATCAATCTCTCACCCTCCCATCCTTCCGATGATGTAGCTGGTCTGCTCAGGGGAGGGGCTAGGAATGGTGGGGTAAGCCGCAGTGACCCACCTCCTTGACATGTCAGGAATGGATTATTGCCCAGCATGGGGAAGGGAGGTGGGCCTGATGTAATAATGTATAGTATTATTTAGTTTTTATGATGTTCCAATAAAATCTTATTTATTAGTGGACAAAAAAAATTAGCCAACATTAAGGATCTTAATAATATTATAAATGTGAAAGTTTGCATGTTTGTTTGTTACTCAAGCATGTCATAACAGCATGATGGATTTGGATGAAATTTGGTACAGGGGTAGATTATATTCTAGACTAAGCACATAGGGTACTTTTCATCCCAGAAAAACAAACCGTTTCTTAGGGAAAATAATATAAAATATGCCACCAACCACATGAATAGGCGCTGGTTGGTGGTCTGTTTTTTATATTTTGCTTGCAGGTAACAGCTAGTTATCCATAAGTGTCTTCTGAAAATTAAAGATTTTGACTGCATGAAGTCAGTGGTCTCATAACTTTCTTTAATATATCTTCGCTATCATTAGATAGCATATACCCACCACGATGCAGGCAAAATACACTGGACTAACATCTGTTCAGAATAAATTACATTATTTTAGTAATAGTTTATGTAAAAGTTGTCTGTCAGACTTATGTTTGATGATGCAGTGTCCATTTTACATTCTTTCAAGATGGGGTGAATCTTTACTTCAGCAACTAGCAAGTCATTACGAAAAAAGTTAAACAGACTTGCATTATCTGTTTGATAAATTGAAAATGCTCCAGACATTGCCAGTGTTGCACTGACAGGTTGTATTTGCCTGAATGGGCTCTCTCTGGCATGTTCAGTGGTAAATATGAAATATGGGATTTCAATGGGTTACCAATTTGTCTCCATTAATGTAACTGTGGCATGTGCTGTTGGACTACTCAAAATATATCCAAATCAAAATTTTAAGGAATAACTGATTATTTTTCCAATGTTACATCATAATCAGGAGTTAATTAATTTTTTTTTATTATTTTTTCTGTGTAATATTGACATTGCTACACATGAGATATATGACTTGTTAACATACATTAAGGAACATACACATTTTACATATTTATAATGTACCTAAATCAGGATCTGACATTCTCATAGTAGCTACATAACAGATAAATTAGTGTAGGTGTTCTTTTAGGTTAGGTATCTGCAGAATATTGATACCTTGTTGTGAGGGCTATTCAGTTAATTTTCCCATCAGGCCACTTTCAAATATTTGCAATTCTTGATGGGCGTCAAATTTGCGAAGCTGTATCCCATTTACACATAGTCAGTTTGTGTACGTGAAGGTGCAGTAAAGTGAAGTGAAGAGAGAGATTTTGGCAGCTCTTAACAGCGAGATCTTTAAGCTGATGAGGGTGATCCGCGAGAAAACCCGCCGACCAGTGGCATCATCCGGCACAATTCCCATATGTGAAAATCTGGTGACCCGGCCAAGGGATTTAAGCTGGTTTACCTTTGTGGGAGGTGAGCAGGCTAACCGCTCAGCCGCGGTGGCCCCTGTGAAGATGTAATAAATTAAATAATACATATTATTATTAGAAGTTTTACAATAGTGATAGATTACAGTTGACATTAAATTGGGTAATTGTACTCAAAGGTATATATTTAACAAAAGAATTGTTGATAAAATAGTTTGGGTGCAGACCAGCCTGACGAGTATAGCAGGCCACATCTGGCCTGTGGGTTGTTGACTGAATAGCAGTGAATGTGTTGATTAAGACCCAATTTTTTAGCTGGTAAGAAATACATCAAAGACTGCAAGAATGATGTGGCCATTATGTAACATTTTATATTTGAAATTTTAGTAAAACATCACAGTAAAATACTTGAATTCCAAGGTATTTGTGTATGGAATCTATGAGCTATTTTTAGAACTTTCAGGGCATGTATGCACCATTCCAAAATTATTCTGTATTTTTAGGTACAGTATGTAACAATATGATACTTTTGTATGTTGTAGGTGTTTTCTTGGTGCCATATTTCCTCATTCTTGTCATATGTGGGGTTCCTTTGCTGTACATGGAACTGGCTGTGGGCCAGTATACAAGGAGAGGTCCCATTGGTGCTCTGGGCCAGATATGTCCTTTGTTTAAAGGTATGTGCTAATAACTAGGGGACAGCTTGAGTTGCTGAAATATTGTGATAATGTATAATATATGTGCACTTAATGTACTGATACAATCTTTAAATAGGTTGTTGCATCTGAAAACAGAACATGTATAAATATTGTTCAGAACAGTTATTGGTTATCTTACCAAGACTAGTTCCGCCAATAACATTATGAGGAATTATTTTATCTGTAACTTACTGAAATTTAACAATTTAGTTTGCAGATTTTCTTAATGATTGAAATCACGTAATGTAATCTACTGTAAGCGTTTTCCTTCCACTGGCTGCCTTTGTTCTTCTTGTCTCAGGAGTAAGCCTCGGGCTGAGTATTTAGCTGTTAACTCTGAGAAAAGATGACAGCTAGTCATGCTGCTAGCTTTTTGATATGCCTAACATGCATTCTTATTATGAACTAATGTGTAACAGGTGCTGGTCTTGCAAGTGTAGTCATCTCATTCCTCATGTCAACATACTACAATGTCATCATCGCATATACCCTCTACTACTTCTTTACTGCATTTCGTTCCGATGCCCCGTGGAACCGATGCGACAAATCTTGGAACACAGATAGCTGCTGGCAGCCGAACAGGATGCTCAACATATCGAAGCCAGACAAATCCAAGACCCCCAGCGAGGAATTTTACGAGTATGGCCCCTTTTAACTTATATAATATCACTGTTTATGTTTTGATCTTTGTGAAACATTTTTGACAGTACACAACAGATGATTAGTTAAGTGGTCTGTGTGAAAGTTGCATTATTGTTCACTGTTAATACAGTTTATATGGTTTCACTTTTGTTCAGTGAATTCAATAATTTTGTTCACTGAATTTAATAAAATTTTACAACATTTTTATCACTAAATAATAGCATAAATGGCTTAACATATTATATACAGTCACGTGGGTTAATTTTGTACCAATTATGGGTTACAGTGCACCACAGAATTTTTGTTAATAATGAAGGTTTTACTGCCACCTCCATAATGTATACTTAATTCACTGCTAGCTAGTTTATTTGCAAGGAACATATTAATGTTAAGGAATTCTCTGAGCCCCCTTTTACAATTAAATTAAGCAGGTTGTACAAAGTTGCCCTGATTATACAAAGTTATCCCAAATGACTGTGTATAAAACAAAAAATACTTAGGTGGCATGAATATAAAACTTCATAAAATAACACTCTCTAGCAGTAAGGCTATTTAGAGAATTTAAGTATAGACATCATCACTTTCTCTGACGCACACATACATATATGCAGACATACACATATAGATATTTACACAATGTGATTAAAAAATATCTGGACACCGCACGAAATGTGTGTTTTAACAAAGAGGGCATTACATTACTGCCATCTACTACGTGGAACACATGGTCAGCGATTGCAGTAGTCAGCAGACAATCCGAGGCAGCAGAATGGGATGGTCTGAGGAATTCACGGAATTTCGGCATGGTTAGGTGAACACCTCCACACCTTAACCACTGGTTTTGAAACATTTCATTTAACACTGGCCTCACCACCCTAGCAAAACGTGCAGGACAACCTGTTAAGTTATTGGAAGCTAGGCACAAGGAATACACAGCTGCCATTGTTCCATGAGTAGGTGGATTGTCAACAAGGTCATGGTTGCCAACCTCCCAATGACACATTATTTTTCTCTTATTTATTAAGCCTTGTTTTGTACAATAAAGCAATTACACAATTTTCTGAGTTTACTAATAATTCAAATTTTTTTGTACATTTTTACCAAACTACTATGATGGCCTGATATACCAGTGTTTCACATATAAGCTACCACAAATGAAAAGCACTTCTTTACAATATCCACAGAGTATACTTTTGACACTAACCCCATTTCACTAAATACACAGATTACTTTTACACTAACACTATTTCACCAAAACCAATATAACTGTACAACCAATTACACAAATACACTATCTAATGACACATTACTACTGAACCACTAAAGATATTAACTAAATATACTGACATCTTTACCATCTTTAATTCATGATACCTTTATCTTTCAATGTGGTGTAATCTTTCCACCACCTAGGTTTTCTGATGGGCCTTTTTGACCTTTTCTGGTTGGTGTAGTGTTATCTGCATCAACCCCATGTAGTGAAATAAAAATATCCTCTGTTTTTCTGTTACTGAAACCCCTAAATCCATGCCTCAGGTCTTCCTCCTCACTACCTGTCTACTACCTTATGTCCTGCTGTCTGCTTGTTTTCCGTAATTACTGGTACTTGTAAACCCTCTATAACTTTTTCTGACCTGGTGACCACTTGCTGATATGGTATAGGTACCAGAAACCATCTGTTTCTCCTATAGCACCCTTGAATGGTGTCTACTACATATGACTTAGGCTCAGGGCCTACCTGCTTTATTCTTCTGTATAATCTCAAGTCAGTGATCCATACTGGATCCCCCTCCTGCAAATCAGCAACAGATTTTACATGATGCCTTTTGTTGTAATTTCCTGCCAGCTTTTTTCCTTTCCTGTCTTCCCTATCCTGCACAATTTGCAGATCAACTTGTTTAGACAGTTGTGATGGTAACAAAGGAAGGGTTGACCTTACTCTGCGATTCATCAGGAGTTCAGCTGGGCTGAATCGATTATCAAGTGGGGTACTGCAATATGCTAGTAGTGCAGAAGGTAAATCTGCATTCTTTTTTATTAACAGTTTTGCTACTTTAAACGCTACTTCCACCCCTCCATTTGATTGGTGATAATGTGGTGAAGAAGTCACAACTCTAAAGTTATATTCCTCTGCAAATTTCTTAAATCGAAATGAGAGGAACTGCGAACCACTATCCGCCCTTAACACATCTGGAATATCGAACTGGGTAAAAACTTCCTTTAGTTGTCGTATGACTATTTCATCTGACAGACATAATAGGTGAGACCTCTAATAATCTGTTATGATTATGTACCATTCACCATGTTTGAAAAAATCCACCCCTACCTTTTCCCAAGGACATGCAGTAAACTGTTCTTTTAGATATGGTTCTTTGTGATTTGTTCGTTATTCCATACACTGCAGACAACTACGGATTACATTTTCTAATTGGGATGAAAGTCCTACCCACTAAACTGCCAGTTTAACTCCTTACCTACACTTCACTATCCCTTGGTGTCCTGCATGTATAAACTCTATGCACTTCAGCTGTAAATTGGGTGGTATGATGATCCTGGTTCCTTTCAACAAATGGTCTTCACCAAATGATTTTTCATGCCTGCCTGAATTATTAAAACCCATGCAAGTTCTCTGGAACGTCACTCTTGGGGGGGGGCCAAGTGTTCAAAGAATACTGCTTCAATTTTTTACGTGTTGGGTCCTGTTCCTGTTCTGCCTGTATGAGAGAGAGAAACTTATCTGTAATGGGGTACGTTGACTTAATTTCATGCACGAATGCTTCTACTTTCTGAGTGAGCTCTGAATCCCCCTGTTTTGCCTCCTGGGAGAAAGGATTTCAAGATAAAGCATCTGCAATAATCAACTCTTTTCCTGGAACATACTTTACTGTATAATCATACTTCATTGACCTTATGCGGAATCTTTGAAGACGGGGAGATAATTCGTCTACAGGCTTTGACTGCAATATCTGTAGCAAGGGTTTGTGATCTGTCTCAAATATTACATGTAACCTAAGGATATACTGTTGAAATTTTTCAGCAGCCCAAGCTAAGGTCAAAGCCTCTTTTTAAATCTGAGAGTATCGCTTCTCTGTAGGTGTAAGTGTTCCTGAACCATATGCAACAATTTCCTGAACAGCTTCCATTTGCTGCATAATACAACTACCTAGACCAAATGAGTTAGCATCTGCACTCACTAGTATTTACTGCTCAGGATCAATAAAAGCTAGAGTAGGTGTCTGTAAAAGCAGTCCTTTAATGCTTGTAAAGGCTTTAGCTTGCGCTGGCCCCCACATAAATTCTGTATCTTTCTTGAGGAGGGAAAACAAGGGTTCAAATATTTCTGATTTACTAGGAAGGAACCGAGCTGAGAAATTGACTATGACCAAAAACTGTTGAAGCTCACTTGTTGTCTTAGGCTGTGGAAACTTCGATAATGCTAGAATTCTTTCTGGGTCCACTGATATACCTTCTTAGGTAAGTATGTAGCCCAAATACCTAACAGATGTCACTCCAAAAACACTTTTACATTTATTGATAGCAATACCCTCATTTTGCAGTCTGTGAAGAACTTCCCTCAGTGTGGAATCATGCTCAGAAATAGTGGATGCATAAATATGAATATCATCCACATGAAACACAACACGTGGAATGTTTTCCAGAACCTGGGCAATTCTGTTTGAGAAGTACTCTGATGCACACGAGATGCCAAAGGGCAACCTTTTGAAATAATATCTACCAAATGGTGTGATAAAAGTGGTCAAAACTTGCTTCTCCTTGGCCAGCACTATTTGATAGAAACCTGAATTAGCAGCTATTTTCGAGAAATATTTTACTTCTTTGAGTAGAGCTAGTGTTGATTCCACACTAGTGATAGGAAAGTGGGGTCTACAGACACTGTGGTTTAACTCCCTATAGTCTCCACATATACGGACTGCATTTCCTTTTAGAACCACCACAATGGGTGTAACCCATTCTGTTGGTTCCATCACTTGCTCTGTGATATCTAACTGTATTAGCGTATCAAGTTCTGCCTTCAGTTTGTTCAGGAGAGATATAGGCATTGTCCTGGGGACCGACTGTACAAATGGTTTAGCCCCATCTTTCAATACAATTTTTACTGTGCCTTTCATTTTACCCAGTCCATTTACTAACTGTGGGAATTCTAGGGGAACATTGACCTTGCTGAACTGTGAGGCCAAACTACATTCTCCACGTACCTTAGCCACCATACATCTCCTTTCCTTAAAGCATACAATACCCAAATTCTGTAAACACTGTCTTCCCAATATAGCAGTTTGTAGGCCTGAGATCACAAATACTTTGGAACGAGTTTGCTTATCTTTTGTTTCCAAAACCAAATATAAAAACCCTATCACCTTTAGACGGTAGCCATCAGGACCCTAAATTGGTTCTGTCTTTTTCACAATCTGCAACATTTGTTTTGACATGACTGATGTAGCGACACAGATTACATCAGCACCAGTGTCAATCAGAAAGTTCACAGATTTCTCAAAATCGACAATTTTAACATTTGTTGTCCACTTATCTGTTCCAAGTGCATTTAACCACATTCCCCTATAAATACATCCTCCCTGTCATAATTTTCACGTTGCCTATTTTTCCATTCCATTCACATTAAAAACCTTACCTTGGTTTGATCTTCCTCCAGCTTTAGACACAGAAGCCCAATGCCCGAGCTTGCCACAACCAAAACACTTGATGCCGGTTAACACGCACGTATCACGTGTCCCGCACGTGCACAATGGGGCCAATAATTTTGAACTTTCATATAAATGTTATTTTCAGTGTAAAATGTGTTATTGCAGAGTTTAATATGTCTTAAAATGTGTTCAACTGTTTGTTACTATTTTTAAATAGTTTGTTACTATTTTAAATTGTTTGATTATAAAATTCAAAGTGCCCGCGGTGCCGAAATTAAGAACACTTGATATTCCGGCATAAACGCCGTCATAAAGACACTAAAATAATATTGAAATTCATTAGAAATTTATAGAAATGTAAAACAATATTTAATTTAATTTCTGCCATTTTATTTTTAATAACAAAATATTTTACTCTGCGTGCATAGCACTTCCGCTTATGTGAACCCCATAGGCGGCCATGGTAGGTCTGTGCAACACTTGTCTCTGGAGAGTTTTGTCAACGAGAGCTGGCGAGGTAAGACACTGTCACGTACGCACTAAAATTTTTTTCAGTGATTTAGGTTTCTATAGTCAGTTTAGCTTACCAGTTAACCTTTGCTTGCATATGTTTTGCCAGACATTTTTCCCAGCATTATGCTTCTGCTTTATTAGTTTATTACGCCTTTGCAGCATTTTCAACTTAATCGAGGAGGAAGAGAAATATGTCTGAGAGGTCACACGACCCGTGCAACTTGAATCAAGGTCCCATCCGCCTATGTTTATGGCATTTCATTGTAACTTCTGCATTATTGCTACACACAATTTTAAGAGCTTTATTTTTATGTATGTATTTCAGGGTAATTTTTCGTGTTTGAATATTTTACGGCATCACGTATAACCACGTGGCCGACCGACACCAAGTCTTTGTATACGCCATTGTTGCATTTTGAGAACTTATTTATGTAACATCGTATGTGCAATCATTTATTTCAAGGTTCTATGTCAATTTTATTCAGGTTAAAATGTATTTTTCACGTTAATTGTGCTTTTTGTACTTGACCACAGGGTCACGTTAATGTTTGATTTTACTGCCATCAGGCATGTTACACACCTGTAACCACTGCAATCGTAAAGAGAATAATTTTTTCAGCAAGAATAATCTTTTGTCTGACTTTAGTTTGCCGTTTCCATGCAGAAATATTGAAATTTCACCGGCATCACGTGGTCCGCTGCTAACTTCATCTAGCGGCATCCACCACATCTAAGCTTGTTTTCACACATGTGTATGTTTATTGTGAATATTCATCTCGTGTCCCATCATTGTTTCATGTATCATTTAAGGGTTTATGTAATTTTGTAATTAGTGTATGGTGAAATTATTCCCATCCTAGCTGGCTCTGTGTATAAGCCATCACCACACTACCCACATGCTGGAGGGCGAGCCCCGATGATTTTGCATTAGTGATGCTGAGTAATCACACATGTTAATATGTTTCATTAAGGGTTTTGATTTGTAATTCACGGTGTCCTGTCTTCAGGGAAAAACCGTCAGTCCACCCCAGCGGCTGTCGGCCCTCTTCTCTTGTGAAGGCTGTGCTTTCACGCACCTCGGTGAGATCATCCATCTAGACGTGCGCTAGGGTAATTGCGGGCTGGGGAGCACCCAAACGGAATTGGCTAGTTACGACCGAGATAATCATAATTTCATTGGCACATTGATGTGTATGCATAATAAAAATAAAAGCAAGTCTACAGTGAACTTATATCTTTTATTCAGTAGTGACAGTGGTCTAGCCTCATATATTTTAAGTGTTTATTTCCAGTGATTTTTAGTAAAAAGTTTAGTATTGCCTACGTGTTTGTAAGTACGCACGGGTGAGATGAACACATAGAACCCACAGCATCCCCGAGAACCCTGAATCTCAATACTGCTGTGATTGGGAAGCATTGCTGGTGCCCAATTTACCAGTAAGTGTGTGTGTCATCGTTCGTCTCGTGTCTCACCTGACTGTGTCACACTTAGCTTGACGGGCTGGACACTTTAACCTCTCATGGGTGTGTAGCCCACAAAAGTGGCATTGGTTGTCCTTGGATCGAGTAGATGGATCTTGTACGTGCGACGCTCTTTGTTGTGGCGAAGAATGGCATTGAAACAACCCTTGCTGCTGTGAAGCCCCTTGTGGAAATGAGCGTCTTCCTACCTGCATTCTGCTGTCCTTCCCTCCATGTTGCTGCTCACGATGGAAAACCAGGGACTGTTGGGACTGCAGTTCTGCTTGTTTGGCCACCAATACTGCTTCTTCTAACGTGAGTTTTGGCCGTAACTGTAATCAGCCATGCCTACCACCACCCTATCATGAATAAGTTCGTTTTTTAAATTCCCGTAGTCGCAATTTTCTGCCAATGTGTGTAGTGCAGTTACTAATTCACCCACAGATTCATCATGTAACTGAACCCGAGAATTGAACTAATACCGTTCAAATATTGTGTTGGTTTTGGCGTTGAAATATTCCCGAAATGCTTGCAATGCTTGTTCTTGGGTGTCTGGTGCGGACTGATATTGTGGCCAAATTTCTTCCACATATTCACCCAGAAGATATAAAAGAATATCTATCTGCTCGTTGTGCGGTTTGGAATTGTATCCTGAAACAGACATGTAGCGTAGAAATCTTCTCTCCCATGCCGGCCATGATGATGGGTTCATTAATTCCGTAGGTTGTGGTGATTTGAGGTTATTTAAACCTCTCCTTGCAGAGGACGTTCCAAATTCCTCCTTATCTGTCATTATTCTACAGATTATCGCTGAGATTGTAAATTATATGTAGTTTTAAACGAACATTCCGATTTTACCGCTGCCACCATGTTAAGTTATTGGAAGCTAGGTATAAGGAATACACAGTTTCCATTGTTCCACAAGTCAGTGGATTGTCAACAAGGTCAGGGTTGCCAACCTCCTAATGACACACAACCATCATTCTGAAACCACATATCTCAACGTATGTTGAGCGTTATGTCTTTCAGAAGTGACAGTAAGGTCTTTCTGAGGGAATGGGCATTAAGTACAGCTGGTCAGTGTCCCTTGAATGAAGTATAGCTGTATGACGTAGTCTCCAACGATTTCGCACCACACGTCACAATTCACTGTTGTTAGTACTCCACTTACTTGACCCAACTGGGGTTTTCCGTCGCCCAGTAGTGCATATTTCATAAATTTATGCGTCCATGGTTTGTCAAGGTTTCTCAGTCAAATACATAGTACTTTCTTCAGAAAATTGCTGTCAACTCTTACAGACATCAGAGCAAACCTACTAAGTATACATGCTGTTGGAAATCACCTTCATTTAATGCGTAATGAAGCCAAGAGTTATTGATGGTATTTACATTGGCGCGGTATCTGTAACTCACCTGTTTTACTTATTACTACATGCCAACAGTTTGTGTTGCTGCGTCTCAACCGAAGCAGTCTTTCGTTGCACTCGTAATGTGGAATTACAGTCACCTTGTGACAAGAAACGTGTGAAAATTCTATATTTTGTTTGCTGTGAGATGGGTGTCCAATTAGGATATCTTTCACTATACATTTTGATGGCTTGCTTGGCCTTTCTGCAACACTTCAACATAAATAATTAAAGTGTACAGTTTTTTCTCATTAATGAACTTCATTGCATACGAAAAGGCACACACTGACACATCACTTACCACACCAGATTACTGGACTGGTGCTGCTCTGCTATTAGGAAGCTGTCTCGCCAGGATGAGTCATGGCGCGTGTCGCTTGCTTACAACTGTGAGTACAGGTGCACTGCCCCATGCTACCGGATCACCTAACCTCATCATATTTACACATAATTTCTTGGTGTTTCTGCTATACTTTGCATTGCAAATTCTATAATACTGAATTCTTCTTTGCACATACTTTTAGTTGCCATTGAAATTAATGTATGTTTCCAGTTAACAAATCATATATGTGGTTCAATTTCTCTGTGTATACACGTGTTATGAATAGTCATTATGCAGCAAATTAACTTGCCCCCATACATACTATCATTTAGCAAACGCCGAATTTCATGATCTGCAACTGTTAAAGAAATTTTGGTGGTGTCCACGTTTGAGTTATGTGGTGTTTATGTGAGGACTTCCATAACCCAGATGTAATGTTTAAATTTTATGATGTAATATTTTGGTATTTTCAGTTATTTCATTTATCACTTGCATCAGCTTTATTACAGAGTGAAAGCCTGAACCTCTTTCCAGTCAGAAGAAGATATTTAAACATTTAAATGATTAAGTATGCAGTGAATTTAAGCCTCAGTTCAGAAAACAAAATTGGACAATAACCATAGGGTTACCAAACATTCTCTCTTACCCGGACATGTTCTCTTTGTGAGGCCTTGTAAACTGTTTGGCCTGGTTTTACAAAGAAAAATGTAATTGGACCTTTTCCAATAAAAGTGAATGACAGCGAAGTTTTAATTTCTTGCCGGTTTTTATGTCTCATCAAATATGTAGTGTTGGTGGCAACAAACTTCTTGCAAAAGTGCAGACTTTTTTGAATAATATTTCTACCTGATTCTTTTGTATTTATTAGCACTCATATACTTCTTCCCTGTTTCTTTTCACATGTCTAAGTTGGGGAAATCCTAACCTATTCCAAATATTATGATTTTCCACGAAATTGAAACCTGATAGAACAAATTAAATTGTCAAAGAAATACAATATAAATTTATCTGAACCTGTGAGGTACGCAAAAGTGAACTGTCAATTAACAAAATTGTGTCCAGTGCTTTGGCACAACTGTTTTGTGTGAATACTTCCATATTATTTTCTTGCAAGATATCTTTTACTGCATACAAAATAAATGGAATTGAATTTCATATTCGGAGTGAAAATGATAATCACTTTATCTGGTTGCAAAAAAATATTTTTTATTACTTAATAGCTACACTAAACAAATTTTAGGATACAATTTTGTATGTGCTTGCCAAATACAGGTAATTTCACTCTGGAAAGTACTTTTTTATGTATTGATAATGCAACAGGTTGGCAGCAGTGAATCAGTTTCAGAGTTTGATCTAAAGGTGTGGAAACATTATGTTGTGGATTGATATAAAAATAATTAAATAAAGAATAAAAGCATAACACATTTTGCAAGATGCATAGTGTGGTGGGCGCCAGGGGGCTGCACACACCAGTTAAGGTTGAACAGACTATAGATTCCTTTGCGAGCCCCCTGTTTATTCAACAAGCCTGGCCGACCCATTGTTGCCAGACTATAAAAGATCAGAGCGCTTTACCCCCCCCCCCCCCCAGACAGCAGCGAGTACTTGAAATGTGTCGACGCCAGTGCTTGAGTGGCACGAAGCAGAAGGCTACAAGAGTTAAGGGTCTAGAGGAGCTCTAGGCCAAACAGCAATCAACCTTTCTGATAATTGGTGAGCATAATTCCGGCTAGGGAGTAGGGTGTCATCCCCGATCTCGAGACCCCATTATAAGGACTTAATTAATACTTGGAAAGGTTAGGGTATTTTGCGTAACAGTATTCTTTGATATTCTTGTAATTAACTCGTTATATCAAAGTAAAGTAACGTAACTGTAGCGAGGAGTATATTGTCATATTGTATTAATGTATTGTTCTGTCATAACCGAGATATTGTAATTAAGGTGTTTTGTAGAAACCCTGTCTTATTGAATAGCCATCTGTAGCAAGCTAACCCCCCCCCCCCCCCACGTAGGCCCCTATCTTAACATGAGGTATTGATCAGTAGAAAAAGAGGAGAGGCATAGGAGTTAGGTAGAGTGTCACTACCCTGGTGGAGCACCTGACGATCCACTTTGTGCTTAAACGAGTAGCTTTCATTTCACTTAGAAACTTCAATTGTACTTCGTGTCAGTTCTCATATATAGCCAGCAGACATGTGGCCGCGCTGCGAACCACGACGTGCTTATGCATAACAATTAATTACCGGCTGACTTCTTCTTCTTTTGTTATTGTATTTCCTTGTGCTTTCATGTTATCGATTCCTTATTATAGTGTGTTTTGTTGTCATTTAAATTCATTATATACATGTAGATCCAAGCAAACCAGCATACGCACGTAACAGCTGTCAGCTTCCCCGTGGCAAAGGCCAGCGTGCTGTAAACGTCATTGAGATAGGTCAGTATGCAACAGCGTGTCAGCAGTACGCACGCACAGGTGACCTTGCCAGCTACGCTGTACGTCACAATGCCCGTTCCCGCTAGAAATGCTTCCTTCTTTTTCAATGTTAATGCATGTTCTCTGCGTGTAATTGCATGTGGGACACTCTGCTCCCTTGTAAGCGAGAAACATTCCACTTGTTTTTGTGTGTTTTAGGAGTGCTTTCCAAACTCTTGTTTTCTTTGCAGTTTGAATTAATTATAAGTTACACTAAGTGCGCAGCACCAATTACACCACACCACCTATGCTAACATGTCATCATGAACTCAGAAAATAGATCTGCCACACAAAACATACGCAAACTAGTTAAAACCCTGTTGTTAGACTTAAGCAATGTGAAATGTGCTGTGGAAGTACACGAACAATTGAGAACCCAACTAACAACTGATAACAGTGAACACATAACACCTATTGAACACATTCCCCTTACACAACAGAACGCAGCACTAGACTACTCACTTCACGACACACACGAACCCAGTACCAGTGGATACCTCTGACCCCGCCCACTTTCATCACTACAAACATACTCGTTTTTCATTTCCATTCCCAGCACGAATACTCACATTCCTTCCTGTATACAAGTACACAAACATAAATAAAACAACACAACACCAGTCTGTCAACGCCACTAACGACACAGTACAAACCCCACATTTACCCAACATTCCAGCACCCACAAAAGTCATTTTACAACACTCACAACCCATCCCCATCTTCTCAGGAGAAAATCACGAAAACGTTGATGAATTCTTAGACAACTTCAACACCGCAAACAAAGTTATTGGTTGGTCAGATTTTGAAAAACGACGGCGCTTGAAGTTCAATTTACAGGGTACGGCAAAGAGGGCCTACGAAAACCTTTATTATGCAGGTGAGCAGGAAATCCCGTGGCAACATATTACAGATATGTTATTACAGACATTCAGTAAACTCGACACTACAAACAACTACAGACAGCTCCTTCACTCAACCAAACAACACCCAGGCCATAGCACTCTTGCACACACAGAAAACTTGACATTTTATAAAAACAAGTGTGACCCACAACTACCCGAGACGGACTTTGTCAAAATAATTTGGATCTCTCTATCACCCACCCTTGCAGACAAACTTGTACCCTTTGAAAATACCGTATTGAACCAGTTAAAACAAAACATCAAAAACATTGAGTTGGGTATGTACAGACACCAACAAATCATACAATGGGACTCACAGACCACACAGCACGTTAAACTCCAAGAAGAGATAGATTTATTGAAACAGCAAATACACATCCTTAAAAATGCAAACATTTATACTGCACCATCCCCATGTACAATCACTCACGCAACTACATTTCTACTCCCACCCACCACCCACAGAAACACGCATTATCAGACACGGTACAACCAGCCAAGTCATTGAGTGGAGACAGCATAGTGAACCATACAGACAAACAACGTACCCAGGGCCCTATAAACACCGCACACACCACCACAGGCCCCTTCAGGACAGAACACAGAAAATACGGTCAGGTACAGGAGCATGTTTCCAAAGAACAGTACAGGAAAACTCATTCCTCCCCACACCCAGCAAAGTAATGACTTGGTCCATGATGCTTGTAGGGCGCTATTCAACGAAGTCGTGGCACAGCGTTCATATACAGCCATCGCTAGGTTTAGTTCCCATAGCAGTCTGCCTGTTTCACACACCCCACCCCCAGTGCAAAGAAATGTGTGCATATCAACAGAGTATAGAGTACAACATGCCATGTTGCAAATACATTTCACGTCACTGGCAAAGCCAGTTCCCACAAAACATAACATTTCCGCACCTCCGGCGAGGCCAGCAGCTGTAGTTAGGTCAGCAAAACAAACGCAGGGACAGCCGATGACAAACCCGGAAACTGCAGTTAGGCCGCGTGAACATTCAACGCAGTGAACTGCGTGAGCGAAGCCAGTCCAAGACGACACACGCAAGCGCATTATGCCCCCCCCCCCCCCGCACATAGCCGACCAATATTGCCACAGCATGACTCACTTCGCGACATTGCCAAGCATCATGAAAGTGTTACCCACAAACAGGAAACCTCCAGCCCACGTAGCCTTGTGCATGACACCTGCGTGCTTTGTTTTTATGCTGGACACAAGGCCAAACATTGTCAGCTGTTCCCTAAAGAAAAATTTGAAATCTGCAATGGATATCGGAGACCGTTTCAAAAACAAATTTGGCCTCACACCACAAACTGTCTATATACAAATAATACACAAAAACTGCACCACACCTAATACACACTATTTTTAAAATGCACCGTGGTAAACTCACAATGATGAAAATGTGTTGAAGAAAAACACACTGAGCGAGCTTCCGCCTACCAATGTACCACAAAACGAACCACCCAACGAACCACACACTATACTAAATGCAGCATACCAGCATGCAGTAAATATGGCAGTTACACCCCGCATCCTAGTTAAAGTAAAAGGAATAAAATATTATGCTTTACTAGATACCAGCTGCTTGAGAAGCAGTATAGCCAGTACACTTGTATCAGACCAGCACTATTTTCCATTGAGAGAGCAAATAACTTTAGTAGGGGCAACAAGTGTTTTAACTTCTCCCAAATTTGAAACAAATGTTAATTTAAATATAATGGGACACATGTCACATACGCTCAGAGATTTCTGGTTGTAGATAACTTATAACAAGATTTAATCCTCGGCGCACTGGAATACCACAGAACGGGAACTTGACGCGATTAGGTACTTATGCAACCATTTTCAGCAATATTTGTATGGTAGGGACTTTAAAATAGAAACAGATCATGCGAACTTGTGTTACCTATGCTCTATGGCGGACCACAACGTCAGAATACAAAAAATGTCTATAGCGCTCAGCGAGTATGATTTTGACACTCAAATCGTAAAAGGCAAACTAAATACTCTTTCCGATGCCTTAAGCCGTATTACCACCACCCCTCCAGTTCACATACATCACATCACAGTCAATAACAATGCCTATCAAATTAAAGAAACTATGTTAACTTACACGTCCCTTTTCAAAGCATTTGCAGAACCAATTTGATAGGACATTAACAAAGCAAATGAAATCAGAAATGCTGTGGCCAAATATATAAAAAATCATTGGGACGAGGTTAAGTATAATTTCATTATGTACGACGACCCAAAGGAAAGAGAGAGAATTGCCACAGCAGTAGCGAAAGAGGAGATTTTCCCTACAGCCACAATCTGTAAAATAATCACAAAACTATACAACGTAAACATTCAAATAATCAAGCAAAATAGTTTGACCCCTCACTAAAATGTACAATAATTATCCTTCTTTGTTCAGATTAGTTACACTATTTGCCCGTTTACACGCATGCACGGGAATATATCAAGATTTATAATGATTCCATTTTTCTTTTATGCCCTATTACTGTCAGCACGTCACCATTTGTGGGCGAGTAGGACAACGACCCACACATAAAAAAACTTAAACAAGCCTTACTTAATCCAGATCAAGCAGACACCAAATACCACAGATTGAGCCGCAGATATGAAATTACTGCAAATAGAGAAAAACCAATACCCCTCAAGGCCCATCTAAATTAACTCTCATTCCCCAAATCTATGTCAACGAGATAATACAAGCACATCACGGCACAATATTTGGTGGGGGGCACTTCGGCACCCTTAAAACATTAGAAAAAATTAAACAGTCTTATTTCCGGGACAACATGAATGCAGATGTAAAAAAGTACGTTAAGTCTTGCCCAATATGTAAAAAAAAAGCCATTAACACTAAACCGATGGGCCAAATGACCTCGATACCGCTGCAACCACTTCTAAAAACTTGGGCTTTGGCTGTAAAAGGTTTCCTCCCCACAACTACTCAAAAGAATAAATACATCTTAGTAATGACTAAGTATGCTACCTGCTACATTGTAGCTAATGCCGTTCTATCTATAGATGCAGTCACATGCGCAGAGTTTATTAAGCAAGTAATCCTTCAATTTGGCTGTTCTGAACAGATCCTAACCGATAGGGGTATAATTTCCAGAATGAATTGGTTAGTCACCTTTTAGAGTCTCTTAGCATTAAGAAATGAACTACCACAGCTTATAATCCCAGATGTAACGGGTTTGTAGAAGCATCGAACAGAATAATTGGAGAGCAACTTACCGCCTGTGCTAACACAGATCAAGTAAACTGGGACCTTTACGTCAATTTCATTTGTTTTAATTACAATATCAGCATCAACACCACCACAAAGTTCACCTCTTTTTATTTAATGCAGGGCATAGAAGCTGCCCTCCCGGCGCAGGTGTTAGCTTAATCAACATTCACCTCGAGCACACGCGTAGTGCGAGAAACTTAGGCAAAACCGGGACACAGCTAAGCTAAACCTCATACAGACACAGCAAGGTCAGACCCGACAGTTTAATAAGTCACACAAGAAAAGTACTATTAAAGAGAATGACTTTGTCTTGGTTCAAAACAGAGGCTCCCAGAAGGCACTAACTCATAGTTATTGTGGGCCATACAAAGTTGTTGAGGTATTAGGGGAATCCACGATACAAATTCAAACAAATAAAATGGATATACCAAAGTACGACACATTATGCATGTGGCATACCAAGCCTGCCTTTACGTGCATAATTAGTGCTTTATCATAATTAGAATTAAGCTGTCTATGTGCAGTGTCCATGTTAAACATCTATGTTCAATGTTTAAAGTGTGTTACAGGAGTATTATTGTATATGCAAAGCAGCGAACAGCCCCACAGCTAGCACGAGCTCCGTTTCCACAGCTTGTCCACACAGTGACGGGAACATGCTGACAGCGGCCTAGCTTCAGCAAAAGTGCTCGTAACGGAAGCTGGCAATGCAAGGCTTTAGCCGGTTGTCCTCACTGCTACCACGTCTCACGACTTCTGCAGCTTGCCCACGTTCCAGAGAGGGGCGCCACAGCTGCCAACTGTACAGCATGTCAGGGGGAGGCAGTAACAGCAACGTGAAGCTGCCATTCCTGCCAAGCATTGTTGGCAGCACTACGCACCACAAGCTACACCCTGCGCAAGCGCACGATGGTTACCATAGCGACCACCAATACGGGCTGTCTTCGAGACATGGAGTGCGGAGCCCACTCCAATCACATGGCTGTCAAGGTCGTGACAGCCCTTGGCGTGCTCCTCGTGCCAGCTGTGTTAACACTGCCAGTAACATATTGTGTCCACTCCGGCGTCTACTGGCGGCCGGCATCAGTCAACTTTATCTATGAAGTTAGCTTCCCCATTGTCTACACTATCCTTTTAACAATTCCCCAGGCCCCCAAAACACTGGATAAGTACTTGCACCTGGTGTGCGCTAACAGCACGTTAACGTCATGTGCAAATGCAAGGGTTTTGTATACTTATTTACAGGATGTGGACTGCGGAATCCTGCATGAATTCCTCAACGAGGTCTTGACACATTCTCGCCACAAGCGCGGGGATCCAATTTCTGGGCGACGTAACATCCTGGTGCTGCAATGTGCTCACAAACAAGCACTTGCGAGCATTACTCGACAATGATGCATACCTGGATGCCCAGATGAATGATCTTACAGATAATATAAAATTCACCAATCAAGCTCTAAACGTCACACTTAAAGTTATCACTCAGGTAAAGCATCAGGTCACCAACAAGGTCAATGCATTATCAAAAACCATAAATGACTTGTCAGAAATTTTGCTGCACCAACAGACAGATATTAATAATTACAATAATTTTGAAAACCAGCTCAAACTGTTGTTCACTGCCATTTTGCAGCTTTTAAATAAAATAGTGATTGAGGAACTGGTACAAACTTATGCCCACACATGTCAGATTAACAAATTGCCCCTTAGTGCTGTAAACAAATCACAGCTGACACATGATTTGCACAACTTGAAAATTCAGCTGAACAAAATGGGTCTCACACTAGCCATTGAAACAAAAGACATTATTAATTACTACACAAATAAGTTGATTGAGTGCAGTTTTTTAACTATGCAGATGGTCATTAAGCTACAAATACCTGTCATACGTACCAACTCAAACTAGAAAATATCGTTTCCAGAATCATACCTACAAGATTCATGTTTAGGGGTATGCACATTTGGTGTTATTTTTATACAGAATTCAAGGTTATTATTCTTAAATATCGGTGTTAATGTTTATGAAAGCTGTGTTATTTTTGGTTAACAGTTACCGCGTGAAAATACCAGTAACAATTGCAAAATGAGACACAAAGACCACAAAATTAAACTTCAAATTTTCAGCTTCTTTTTTTTTTTTTTTTTTTACGCACTAGTTTCTTCTGTCCCAAGTCACTGATGGTTGCAAAATTTACAAAATATAGTTTTACTGCCACTTGCATTCAAGCCATGATTTGACAATTCTGCAGCACGTTGCTTTTCTTTAATGGCGGGTTTCAGCATTTTAGAAAGAAAATTACATCATACAAATTGCCCAAATAATCAAACAAAACTAACTTCACCCATACCCCAGACGTGATATCAGCCCAAACCGGAACAGGTGGCAATATAAAATTTAAAGATGCTTTAACAAAATATGTCTACGATTGTAGAAACATCCAAAAGATTTATTTGTTGTTGGTCGCAGGCACACAATGTTGCAATATAACCAACAGTGATCTTTCACAGCGCTACTATCAATACTTGTAACAATGAAAATTTTGACAGCTACTAACAGCAGTGCTGTATGAACTCTCTAGATTTTCGTGTTTATGTTATGCACGTAATCCGAGGTTAAACAAGTGATTCTGCCGTTAACTTAGGTTACTTATATAGTGTTTCTATGTTGATGGAGAACAAATGTTTTCAAATATAACGAAAGCCTGTAGCTTTTCTGTTGAGCGAAATACCATGGGATATTCCTTGGTAGGGGTGATTTCCCAGCAAAATCGAGGTTATAACCTAATTTCTCCATTTATTTATTCCCTTCTTTAATTAATATTATTTCACGCTTGAGAATTTGTGGAATGAAAACTTGTTATCAAACTATTACAATGCTATTTGCAGCTAAAAAGTGCTTTTTCCCAACTTTTTGTAGTATTATCACAAAAAGTTAAAAATTGAGTTTATCCGTATTAAAACATAAAAATTCGCATAAAAATTTGTTTTATCGCAAATGCGAATTTTGCATGTCCCTATTCATGTTCCATCCACCATTGTGGCACTTGACCTTGACAAAGGCATTGTTAATGCTATATCGCCCTCATCAGACATTTTCCCGGATGTTCTAGCCATCCCTAAAGAGTCCCTCACCTGCGAAAATGTCAAATGTGTAAAAGAAGCTATCCTTTTGTCAGATTCCAACAAATTGTTTTTCAAATGCAAATTTCAGGTCTCCACCGACAATTTATTCTCCCCCACCAGTGCACTCTCACCAACCCTCCAGAAGGTACCATGGTAAGATGCTTGAACAGATCTCTAAATATAGACATGCAAAATTACAAGTTGGGTACAATTTAAATACATATTCCTTGTGGCTGCTATGTTGCTACATGTGACCAAATCATCATCGAAGCAACTCATTTGTGTGATATATGGGCACCCACAGTCCCTCTGCAGCAAACTGTGATCCCCGTGCACTGGCTCCATCAACACTCATTCCACCTTCAACAACTTCACCTCTCCACTGGCATACACTTTTCAAACCTCACTACAGCGTTTGACACAAATTGGCAATTAAACCACACCAAGTTGCCAGAATTGCCAGAATTTCACTCACAACACAGGTATGGTAAGTTCCAGGACAACAAGTTGTTTAATATTTTAGATCCTCTGCATTACGACTATGCTACTATGGCCATCATAGGCCTACTTTTATTTTGCATTGTTACCATGAATATTAAGCTCCTCAAGCTCACCATAATCCTCTCATGTTTAAAAACTGCTAATTAAGCAATCATAACTCTCAAAAGGCTTCTAGATAGTCTGGAGTACATAAGTAAGAAGTTTAAGTATACTATATATTGGAGTATAAAGGGATCAAGTTCAAACTCTCCAAAGTATTAAATATCAATTAAGGCCAAGCCATGTCAGTACTTTAGAATAACTTATTTTGTTCCTATCTGGAATGTATTCTAGGAATATCATTGAATATAGGTATAGGAGTATTTTAATCTACATGTATATCACAAGAATTTCAGATTTTATATTTTCTTGCAATCTCAAACCAACCGAGGATTGCTTTTACTGCATAGCATACTTAAGTCTTTGCCAGATAATGGCATGTGCAACCAAGTAATCCTCAATTGCAATCATGATGAAAACTTATCACTATATATGTACTTGTATAGTTAGCAAAAAGTGTATACAATATTAAGTGAGACCAAGGCCTATAAGAGTTAAAGATTAATCCTATTTTGTCAATATATGTAATTCAGCATACAGCCAATGGGTTTTAACTAAAGTATTTGTCAGATCACATTCATAACTTATGAATTTGAAACTCCAAGTCAATTAAGTGTCACAAGGTAGCACAAATAATATCAAGCCAATTAAAGGCTTTCTTCTAATATAAATAACTATTCATATTATAATATCCACATCAGGATAATCAAAAGGATATATTAGCTACAAGTGTTTACATTTCATACATACATACATACACTCGCAATTAGGCTACCGCCTGGTGGCGAGCTTTCTCACCCAACCAACTCCTTTTCCACTCCCTTCGTGAATTTACCAACCCCTCTCACAGATACCAATTCCTCCCTCAACACATTCCACTCTCTCACAGACCTCAAAAGCATGGACTGCCTACCCCGCTCCGTTCTCCTCCACACCCTCTGAAGCTTCTCACTGTTGTTTCCTCTTCCTCTAAACACCCCCTTACTTGGTTTGCAGTGTAGCCCTCCCCATCCTCCCTCTTCATTCACCACCCTGTACATCCTGACAAACCGTTCAACTTTCCTCCTGTCCTTCAATGAGCTCCACCCCATTTCTTTCATCATCACTGATGGACTATAGTTCCCTTCTTCCTCATCATCTTGCCCCTGCCTTCTCCACCTACCCTTCACCCATCTTGCTGCCTTTCTCTGCAACTTTTCCAGTTCTCGCACCTCCACCTCCACATACGGGTCCCATACTGCTGCAGCATATTCTAACATTGTCCGTACCATTGTGCTATACGCGTTCTCCTTCACCTCACAGCTGACTCCATTCAACACCCTTCCCAGCATACCCAGAGCCCTTCTTCCCTTTGCAACCACCCTCTCTATATGTTTTTTCCACCTGAGGTCTCCCTGCAGTACAATCCCTAAATACTTATATTCTGCTGCTTCTTCTCTCTCTCTTGTCCCTCCCATCTGTACATGTCCCTGCTTATCATCTTCTTCCTTGTGAACCTCACTACCTTAGTTTTTCTTACATTTATCTTCATTTTATTTTTCCTGGTCCACAACCATATCTTATCAATGTCCGCCTGCAAATTTCCGCCCCCCCCCCCCCTCTTCCACCTCAGCATATACAACACAATCTTCTGCAAACAATCTGATTTTTCCCCTAATCCCCAAACCCATGTCATTTACCATTATGGTTAATAACAAAGGACCCAGCACGCTTCCCTGTGATACCCCTGACGTAACCTCCTCTTCCTCCGATATTGCCTCCCCCACTTTCACCCTCTGCCTTTGCCCCCTGAGAAAGTCCCCTATCCATTCCACTACCCTCCTGTCTGGTATCAGCACCTCCACTTTCCTCATTAATGTCCCATGGGGCACCTTATCAAATGTCTTCTCAAAATTTATGAAGCAGGCATCCACCTGCTTCCCCTCATCAACTACCTGCACCAGATCCTCTAATAACCCAGCCAGCTGAGTCTCACATGAGTATCCCCTCCTGAAACCATGATGGGACTCCTCCAACCAATTCCTATTGTTCATAACCCTCACCACATACTGCACCACCAGCCTCTCCATTACTTTTCCTGTACTTGATGTGAGACTCACTGGTCTGTAGCTGCCAGGCCTCCCCCTATCCTCTCCCTGCTTGTGTATAGGTACCACCATAGCATCCTTCCAAACTTGTGGTAACTTACCCTCTCCTAAGGACTTTTTAAACAGCACTTCTAAATATTTCGCCAACTCCCTGCCACCAACTTTAGTGCTGTGCTTCCTATCCCATCTGGTCCCCCTGCCTTACTGCTCTCCAAACCCCTAATTACCTTTTCTATCTCCCACGGCATCTTAAACTCACTAAACACCCCCCCGAACCCTGTTTTCCCCCATATTCCAACCCTCCTTTGCCTCAAATACTGACAAGTACTGTCCTGGCAGCATCTTCGATTTTTCTTGGTCATTTGTCGCATGCCTACCATCCCTTCCTGTTAGCAGAGGGATCCCTTCCTCTCCTCCCCTTAACCTCCTAACATACCTAAACAATTTCCCCCATTCCTTGCATTTTTCTTCTTCCACCATGTTCCCCAGAAATACATTCTTTGCCTGTTTCATCTTCCTTTCAAGCCCCCCTACCCATTTGTTTAATAATTTCATTAGATCTTATCATCCCTTCATTTCTCCACTTGGCATGTAATTTTCTGTACTTCTTTTTCATATTCAAAATCTCCTGTCCATAATATGGCGGATCTCCCCCAGTCCGTAACCTTTTCATTGGCACAAATTTCTCCAACATAACCTCCATTAATCCTCTAAACTCCCTCCACAACCCCTCTACACCCTCCTCCATATACCATTTTTTAAACCTGTCTCTCAGGAATATTTCTGCCCCCTTCTAGTCTCTTTTCCCATACTGCGACACCAACCTTTCTGTCATTTGCACTTCCCTCATCCTGCCAATCCCAATTTCCACAACCGGGATATGATGGTCGCTTATACCATCCAATACTTTCTGTACCATTGGGTATTTTGTACAACATTTTTCTTATCACCTCTGTATATTGATGTTTTTAATATTAAGAGTTCAAGAGTAAGAAGATTTCTACCTTCTATAATTATTAAGAAGAAATAAAACATCTATTTTCGTTATATGTATATGTATACTGTCGCAAAATAAAAACTTACAACAGAGTAGTGATAAGATAAATCAGAAAGATGTGATTGTATTAGATATAAGTAGAATAATTTTCTTATATTGTTCACAAAATATAATTTATATAACTTTTAAAGAAAATTCAGTATATGTTCATGATACTTAACACTTTGTAAAACTAAAAATGGAATTGTAAGTGTGGAACTTGCAGCATGGACACTTACTCTGTGAGAAGTGCGTGCTAATATTAAAAATATAAAATCCACACCTAACATAAAAACAGTGTTCGAAAGTGCATTCAAAGACACACCGAAAATAATTGTGCATCGCAAAAAGTGCTAGGACACTATCAATGATCAAAGCCATCCACGTCATATAAATAACAAATATATATCAAAATTTTTATTCTGTAAAAGTATTGTCTATTGTTGCAATATTGTTCCTAAAGTGTAAAGTCCATATATGTTATAACGTAAGTATATTAGGTTCCTGTACATGTAGATTTTAAAACTATTCTCAAACTAAAACTTACCGTAGTTAATGGTTCCCGTATGGAACTTATGAAAACAAAAATCATATATTGTAACTACTTTTAATGTCATGTCAAAGTGTTGTTAATGTAAGTG
This sequence comes from Dryococelus australis, assembly GCA_029891345.1. Lineage (NCBI taxonomy): Eukaryota > Metazoa > Arthropoda > Insecta > Phasmatodea > Phasmatidae > Dryococelus > Dryococelus australis. Next base: position 237,970,371 of record CM056995.1, on the reverse strand, counting down.
CGTAGTACTTATCTGTTTAATAGTAATATGATAATGAGTAACTTAAGAGCAGGTCTTAAATAAATATAACAAGCTGACTTTCAGCAAATGGCCAGCTCACTAGGAATATCGCTGCGCCTTACAAAGCACGGCTTCGCCGTGCAGAATCACCAACATCGGCATGCAAACTACCTTTCTTACAGGAAGCAAACTATCTAGAATCTAAGTTTCCCCTTCAAGCAAAAAGAATGCTGTATACCTTTAATTTCTAAATGTAAATTTCAAATCACATATAAGCCAGCAGGCACGTAAAATCAAATGTTTAATTGATTGAGATTAACTTCCTAGCACGTTGTGAGTGAAGTAGTACCACATGTGTGCACAAAAACTTCCACCCCCCCTATTACCCATGTCCACCGCCTAGTATTTCGAAGGCTGTTTAAACATTAAATGTGGCGATGGATGTACCTCCTCCTACTCCGTGGTTTCACTACACAACGTGCATAGGTATTTTCCAGTATCCCAATGTTTTAATCAATGTAAGAAACTTCCAATGTTATACTATTTCATTGCCAAAAATGTTTCAATTTAACTTAAATTCATATCCTAATTCTTGTGCAACGGTGCCTCGAATTTGGTATTCCACTCTCGACACTGCCTCTATGTATAATTGTGAATGCCACCAACCGCCTGCCTACAAGACAACTCATGCATGAGCTCCTCAACCTCACCACTTCAACCTGACCCTACTAGAACAACATCTATGAATCAGCTACTATAGAGCAGCAAGGACGGACTGCTATTTAAACCGGGGGGGGGGGGGGGGGGGGGTAGTGTGGTGGGCAGCAGAGGGCCGCACACACCAGTTAAGGTTGAACAGACTATAGACTCCTTTGCGAGCTCCCTGTTTATTCAACAAGCCTGGCCAACCCATTGTTTCGAGGCTATAAAAGATCAGAGCACTGTACCCCCCCACCCCCCCCAGATGACAGCGAGTACTTGAAATGTGTCGACGCCAGTGCTGGAGTGGCACGAAGCAGAAGGCTACGAGAGTTAAGGGTCTAGAGGAGCTCTAGGCCGAACAGCAATCAACCCTTCTGATAATTGGTGAGCATAATTCCGTCTAGACAGTAGGGTGTCATCCCCGATATCGAGACCCCGTTATAAGGACTTAATTAATACGTGGAAATGTTAGGGTATTTTGCATAACAGTGTTCTTTGATATTCTTGTATTTAACTTGTTATATTAAAGTAAAGTAACATAACTATATTGAGGAGTATATTGTCATATTGTATTAATGTAATGTTCTGTCATAACCGAGATATTATAATAAAGATGTTTTGTAGAAAGCCCTCTCTTATTGAATAGCCATCTGTAGCAAGCTACCCTCCACATAGGCCCCTATCCTAACAAGAGGTATTGATCAGTAGAAATAGAGGAGAGGGCATAGGAGTTAGGAAGGGAGTCACTACAATAGTTAGGAAATGAAACAGCAGTTAGTCCAAGAGGGAAATATCACGATGTTTCCATTGAACTAACTGCTGTTTCTTCAGATTGGTCAGAAGCAATTCAAAAGACAATCACTTGGAACTGATTGTGAAACTTAAATCGCTCAATCAGAAAATTGTTGAAACTTAAATCTCCCAATTACAACATTGTTCACTAAAGTCACAATCTACAAAAGGCCTGCAACCCTTTCTTCATAATATTTTCTGTCCTCTTCTTAACTCAAATGCATTGTAAAATTCCACCAAGTCGTCACCTATACCATTTTATACCCCAAGCAATTCAATGTGCTATTGTTTTGATACACTGCCACTGATAACATTAAAATCTTGAAATTTGGCTTGAACTTTCTGAGATTCTCACACAGATGGCCAAAGTGTTAGATTTGAAAGTTGAACAGGAATGGGTGATAAAACTAGGAATCACACTATCTCTAAATGTCCAAGGTATTAATGAAAACCAAATGAAAAGCATCAAATCTAAATATACAGTTTTTTAATTTGGTCGAAGTTCACAAGGTTGGGTCATGAGCTCAGACTACCAGTAAAGTACAGGGAGGGAGACCAAAAGTTACTTGTAATGGTTATGATAGTTAATTGTCAGTGGACCATGTCATTGAATTTTAATGTTAATTGTAGCATCCAATGTGTTGTAAGGGTTATCTTTGAATGATTAGGTCATTTTACAAGTGTTTATATAAATATGTAATTGTAGTTGTTAAGTTATGGCAGTGTTATAGTAAGTGGGATCGCTGTGGTCAAATGATCACTCAAAATAGGTTTGTTAAAAGGAAAAGGTGAGCATTGATAATGTAAAGGCGTGTAGACAGGATGTATTTTTGTGGTTTAGTATAAAATGTACGTTAAAGAAATTGTAAAATGCAACCTACTGAAGTACCTTATTCTTTTCCATGCTTCAGTTTTTGGACAAATAAATATAAATGTTTTGGTGGTAAGTGAAACCTGAAATATTTAACAGAAGCATTAATTTGTAGTTATACTACTATAAAACTATTGTAACAAAATTGAAACTGTCATAAAGTTTATTTCTTCTATTTGCTTAATTTTTAAGAAGTTAAGTTCTGATTAAGTACTGTATAAAATACTATAGGCCGTTCATGATAAAGTGAGCACTTTTGAAGCCCTGGTTCCTTTTTTATTTCAACTAATGTATATAATTCCACCACTTGATAATGTAAACCCTGCCATATGAGAAATGAACACAGTGTATACATTCACCATACCCAAAACCAAAATTTCAAGGCCACAATGAAATGTATTTATTCATTATTATGTCTGATGAAACAGCTTCCAAAAGTGCTCACTTTACCGTGAACGGCCTATAAGCAGTGTGTATTTTATATATTTTAGATGTGGCTCTTCCTTTTGCAGTTTATTTTGCCAGTCATCTGCAAAATTCTACATTGAAAAATGTTAAAATGCAATCCAGCTGAATTCACTTAAGTTTACTTGTAAAAATATTTTTAGTTACATGACTTTAGATCAGAAATATTTTATTCTGTCATGTAATACATTATCATGATACTGTATGTACAAAATAATGACATTTTTTATGATTTAATAGTGTTTATCTAAGGCAAACAAATGCTAGGAAAAATATTTACACTATCTCAAAAAAATTCAGCTATTTTATCCAAGCAATGAGTGTAGACTTAGTCACACTGCTATGGTCAGACCCTGAAGATGATAGCTACAATGACTTTTGAAACACCAGGAATATAGTGATACTGCTTGCATCCGTAAGCCAAAAACACACAAAATTGATACATGTAAAAGGAATACATGTGTTGATAGCTCTGAAATATCTTACCATAACTTTATAACTATTTTATGTATGTAATTCACTTGGCTGGCTTTTGCAGGTTCCTTTGAAATTGTCTGCATATAATTGTAGATCAATTCCATTGCCTACGTGAAAATACCTGTCAACTTTAGAACTATTTCATATATGTATTTCATGTGAGTGTCTTTTCAGAGGTTGCTTTGATATTGTCTGTATATAATTTGAGATGAATTCTGTAGCTTTAGTGATATTCAAATGGTTAACTTTCTCTTATCAGATTGTCATGTAGTTTTGATGTTCAAATGCAGACGCAAGGTGTTGCACATCAGTGATGGCATTGACAACATTGGTTTCGTCCGGTGGGAGCTGGCAGCATGTCTAATAGTGGCATGGATCCTGGTTTACTTCTCCATGTGGAAGAGTGTGAAGTCGTCTGGCAAAGTTTTGTACTTCACAGCAACATTCCCGTATGTGCTCATTGTGGCATTTCTTGTGCGTGCTCTGACATTGGAAGGTGCCCAGAAGGGCCTGCAATATTTCTTCCAACCCAAGTGGCAGCTTCTTGCAGACTCTAAGGTAAGTTCTTCGTAACAAACATTTCTTGTTTTTAATTTTTCTGTTTTGTATGTATAAATAATATTCCACGACGACAAAAACTATTCAGCAAAACTTGCTTGTTGCATTCAGAACATTCCATCTATGTCCACTTCGCTGCAGTAAACAGCTAGTGCTCTTTAGCCAACAAATCCAATGGCAAAACAATTTCTCCAATTTAGGAGGAGGCACATCTTTAGATGCGCCCTCTGGAGGGGCATGCTTTTAGAAACTTCTCTTGATACATTTTAGATTGTCTTATATATATTTAATTTTTTGCAATCGAAACCTAAATTTTATGGTGGATAAGAGATTGAGAAAAGTATGTAACCCAAAAGTCATAATGTATATTAGTATCAGAAATACATTATAGTAATTCATTAGAAATTTTATACAATTACAGAATGTCAGGTAATTTGCGGATACGGACTGCACCACACAAATCTATGGTCAAAACTAAGTAGAAAATTTTCTTTGGTAAAAATGTGTAAGGGCCTTAGTTTACGAGAAAAACAACATTTAAGTAGATAAATTACTTTACTCCACAAGCACAGTGTACATTTTCAACATACAAAACATCGAAACGTCATAACAGGCGTTCGAAGTTTACTCTGCCCATAGCAATGCACTTTTTCACATGTTGGATGCATGCAGCATGCATGGAGCTTGGCCGCCATATGCACTCATGGCCATTTCTATGTCCCAGTACTCACTGCATGTGAACTCCATGGCCTCATTGGTGTTACTGAGTCAGACTCTTTCCCTTGCCGTATGTCTTACGATGACACGTTAATTGCAGCATCCCACATCACCTCACCCTTATCTAATTGGAATACAACATGTTTGTTACAATGGTTTTTGGAACTTTCATGGTGTTTGCCTCGTAAACGAAGCGTCTAATGTATTTTTACATAAGAGTATTTTCAACAGTACTTAGTTTTGACCATAGATTCATTGGTGCAGTCCATATCCCCAAATTACCTGACATTCTGTATCAATGCATCTCAGCGAACAGAAACAGTTCGGGTGCCACTTATTCTCATTCTGGTGCCCTGTACCAAATTTAGGAGGTGCGATGTATACCTGGCTCCCTTTAGTTACGCTACTGCCACAACAACCATGGTTACAAGCATCCCGCTTCTTCCACCAAGACTACACAGTACATTGCTGTGATTCATCCAACATTGCTTGGTACCTGGGCAAATACACTTCAATACCACTCCAGGAACATGAACGTGCAACAGCGTAGCACATTTACTTCCCTCACTTCAGAATGACACCATTAAAATATGACCAAAGGATCAGTGTACTGGTACTGTTGCAATGAGAAAATTGGAACTTGGGATGTGCTCAGTCTTATGAAAGCCTGTATGCAATAAAATACTTCAAACCTCTTGTTGGGACTGGCTAGAAATGACTAATTTGAGTTTGGCACCACTGTGTGTTTTATTTGTTTATCGGAATTTGTGTTTGAATGTTGGTAGGTCTGATGTTTTGAACACTGGGGAACAGTTAATATGCCGTGCAGCAAGGCAGTACACATATTTTTTTATGTTTGTTGAATACCAGAAAAACATCTGCTTTGAACAAGATTATGTACTTGTATAGCTTATGAAGGTGGCAAGGAATCTGACTGTTGATCGCTACAAATACTTGAAAAGACTGTCAATCTTTGATGAACAGTATTATTAGGTTATAGCTGAACTGGAAACAGGTTGCAAGGATGATGAGAAACAATCTGCTGGGCTATCAGCACTCAAAAATTCTACCTCATCATGCATATCACTCAGAAGACTCCCTACATTCAGTGGTGACATAAAGGTTTGGACAAGTTTTTCAAACCTTTTTAATACACTCATAGGTGTACTGTCTCTGGTGATAAATTTGTAATGCCTTGCATACTTAAAGTTGTCCTTGTGTAGGGAACCTCTTTCATTAATTCAGATATTACCTCTCAATAATGAGAATTATGCAGTGGCTTGAGATGATCTGGTGAAACAATATGAAAATAAGTATCTCGTGACATCCCAATTTCTTCACTCAATGTTACAAGTTTCTATAGCTAGTGGAGACTCACTGCTCTAAGGCAACTTTTCAGTCACTGAGAGCATTGCCGTCCTGAAAGCAGTGGAGTTACCATTGAAACACTGGGATCTGTTATTGATACATCTGTTTGAGAATAACCTTAACAGCATACTGTAACAGAAATTCCTTCCCCTCAAATTGAAGATTTTCTCAGATTCCTTGGCAAAGAATGTCAGGCCTTGGATGCTTCTGAATTCTAAAGTTGCAGACTGTGTAGCAAAAATCATTCAGTATATAAATGCCCTGCTTTCATGGATGAATCTGTCATAGAAACAAGGGCTGTGTTTGAATTGTTTACATGTCATTCATCATTTCAGTGCACTTTGTTCTGCCCATAGTTGCAGGGAGTGCAGTGCTAACTGTCACACTTTATTGTGTTTTCCAAAGAGGACAGCATCATAAGTGACAAAACAATCAGCAGAGGTCATGCATTCCAATGAAGAATCAGCTTCTTCAGCCAGCAGAAGCATATGTACTTAATTGTATCACTAATGATTTGCCTTCTGCCCCAGTTTCATCTCGCCAGTGGAGCCAATTGTCCAGCTTAAAGGTTGTGGATCTAACTTTCGATGTGCCTGGGCCTATCGACGTGCATCTTGAAGGAGACATATTTCCATTTGTTCTGTCTGGACAGTGGATTGAGGGTGAATCTGATTGTCCTGTAGCCCTTATAATCATTTTTGTGTGGGTCCTAATGAAGCGTGACACATAATGGCTCGGAAACTTGAGCGTGTTAATGTTTGTAGGGGCTTTTATCTGTGCTCGGTCAGGGAGCACACTCAGGGCTAGTTCTTATTTACTGCAGGCCATGTTGGCCGTCTACTGGGTACAAAGTCGGGCTGTGTGAGGTGAGGCCTCTGGGTGAGGGGGGTAAGGGCATTTGCAGGCTTACCTCTGGAACTCCTCACCCAAGGCTGTCATGGGCTCTGATCCTGGAAGCTGTCTACACCTTTGGTCGTAGCATCAGGTTATGAGTGGCGTCTTTGGTCTCATCCCGCAGCAGACATGGTGTCTGGCCAGATAGAGTGCAGCTAGTGGTCGTCAAGGTAACTGGTGCTGGTGCGTCGGTAGGCTCTGCCTCCACTCCCAGAGAGAGACTGTCCTTGGGGGAGATGTTGGCCCACTAGAAGTATGGTTTTGGGAAGCCTAATTAAGGGACCAAGAGGTTGGTGGGGTGGACTGTGAAGTGAGACTTCGTCAGTTGTCAGGCGGCTTGAGCTCGTTCCTGGGGGTTCATGCAGCTGAAGGCTGGTGTGGGTAGATTCTCTGAGAAATGACGAGCAGCAAGGACGGCAGTTGTCCTTTGGTCGTCCCCCCTTCCTCCTTATCTGGAATGACACGTACAAGTAGGTGTGCTACAGTCCACCCTCAATGAAGTGGCAGGCAACAGAACCCTAGCTAGAGTGTTTCCAGAAGTGCCTAAGTCAGTCCTTGTCAGGCCTAGCACTTCTTCCAGCAGGTCTACCTTCTTGAATATGTGGTGTTTTGAAATACATGCAGCCCTGGTTAGGGATAGCCTGCAGTCCTACTCTAGTTTTGGAAACTGTTTGAAATCTCGCGGTCCCTTGCCGCTCCCTTGCTGGAAACACCATGATGGGTGTGGTTCACAGTTCGCTCAAAATGAAGAAAAGAGGTAGTTGAATTAAAATATGTGTTATATTCCCTTGAGTATTTAACACGGTGACCCATATTATCTCCTACTTCTATCACTCCCAAGGATAACATATGGAATTGGTTTGGTGGCAAGACTGGTGAAGGTGCCTGTCAGTAAAGGCCTGAAGAGCGGGTAGAGCTGTTGAAGGAGGTGGAAGACAGATGTATAGCACAAGAGCTGCAATGTGGGCTATTGCAAGGATGAGATCTCCTGGAGGTGGTGATATTACTGATTGTCAAACTGGGTGGTAATTTGGGATGCACCAGTTTGTTTCAGAGGTTGGAGAATAGGTTTTGAGTGAGTGGTGATGAGGACAGAATTTCTGAGTTGCTGATCTTAGTTTGAGGATCTGTTGTTGAAGTGGCATGCTGAATTTGTGTGTGAACAAAGGATTTGAGGTAGCCTTTATCGAAAAATGCTTTGGATATTATATCACAGTGCTTGTATTAGAAACTGTAAGAATACAAAATTTGGTTGAAATGTGTCAAACAGTAAGGTAGTTATACCAAATAAACTTAACATATTTGTATAACCACCATTTTGAAAATGAGTACATCACTTTTAATTGTATGAATTTAAGTGGCCTACAATAGTGTCAAATTTGGTGGCAGAACAGCAACAATATCCACCTCTGAATTCAATGGTTACACTTTCCACTGCCAACAAATACCAGTGTGACGCCTTTGCCAACATACAAAATTTGGTTTATAATAGATTCAATTATTTCTGAGTTACGACATATCACCCTTAATATTAAAATGGCCGTCATTTTGAAAGTAAGCATCCGGCATGGTCAAAAACTAAAAAAGTTGGGTGTTCTTATTATTATATGGGCATTGAGTTTGGTGAAATTCGGTTCACGTGTTCAGAAATTGAAAGGGGGAGACACGCACATGCACAGACACATACATACATACACACATACATACTGACGCTGTTGGGTGAGACACGAGATGAATGATAAAACAAATACTTACTGGTAATTTGGGAGCCAGCGGTACTTCCCAATCACCGCACTATTGAGAATCAGGGTTCTCAGGGATGTTGTGGGTTCTGTGTGTCCTCACCCGTGCGTATTTACAAACACATTGGCAATACTAAATTTTTAATAAAAAAACACTGAAATAAACAATTGATAAAACATATGTGGCTAGGACACTGTCACTACTGAATGAAAAATTGAGTTCACTGTAGACTTGTTTTTATTGATATTGTTCATACACATCAACGTGCCAATGAAATGGTTATCTCGGTCATGGCTAGCCAATTCCGCTTGGGTGCTCCCCAGCCCGTAGTTAACCTATCACACGCCTAAATGGATGATCTCACCAAGGTGTGTGAAAGCACAGTATTCACGAGGGAAGAGGGCCGACAGCCGCTAGGGTAGACTGAAGGTTTTTCCCTGATGACAGGACATGGTGAATTACAAATGAATACCCTTAATACACATTAACACGAGTGATTACTCAGCATCACTAACGCAAACATGTCGAGGCTTGACCTCCTACACATGATTAGTGTGGTGACAGCCTACACACAGAGCTGGCTAGGGCGGGAGTAGTTGCACTGTACACTAATTACACAATTACATAGACCCTTGAATGATACATGAAATAAGATGGGACACGAGATGAATATTCACAATAAACACACACATGTGTGAAAACAAGCTTAGGTGGCTCGGATGCCGCTGGATGAAGTTCGTAGCGTACCACGTGGTGCAGGTGAAATTGCAATACTTCTGCGTGGAAACGGCAAACTAAATTCAGATAAAATATTATTTGTGTTGAGCAAGTGATTCTCTGTACGATTAGCGTTGTTACAGGCTTGTAACATGCCTGATGGTGGTGAAATCAAACATTACTGTGACCGCGTGGTCAAGTACAAAAAGCATCAATTTACGTGAAAAATACATTTAACTCTGAATAAAACTGACATAGAACCCTGAAATAAATGATTGCACATGCAATTTTTTACACATAAGCTCTTAAAATTCAATGGTGGCGTATACAAAGACTTGGCTTCAGTCGGCCATGTGGTTATACGTGATGTTGCCGTAAAATATTCGAACATGAAAATTACCCTTAAATACATACATAAAAATAAAGTTCTTAAAATTGCGTGTAGCAATTATCCAGAAGTTACACTGAAATGCTATTAACATAGGCAGATGGCATCTGATTCAAAATGTGCAGGTCGCGTGACCTCTACGACATCTTTCTCCTCCTCCTCGATTAAGTTAAAAATGCCACAAGGGCGTAAGAATTAGTAAAGCGGAAGCATAATTCTGTGGAAAATGTCTGGCAAAAATGTACGCAAACAAAGATTAACCGGTAAACTACATTGACTATGGAAACCGAAATCAGCGAACAAAAGTTGTAGTGCGTACGTGACAGTGTCTTACCTCGCCAGCTCTCCTTGACAGACTGTCCAGATACAAGCGTCGCACAGACCTACCATGGACGCCTACGGGGTTCACATAAGCAGAAGTGCTATGCACGCCGAGTGAAATATTTTATATTGAAAATGAAATGGCACAAATTAAATTAGATATTGTTTTATATTTCTATAACTTTCTTATGAATTTATTATTGTTTTAATGTCTCTTTGTGATGGCGTTCATGCCAGAATATGAAGTGTTCTTAATCTCGGTGCCACAGGCACTTTGAATAGTCATAAGAATTAAAATTAATACAAACACTTTAAAACATTTAAAGACATATTAAACACTGTAAAGACAATATAACACATTTTACCTTGAAATTAATATTTATAGGAAAGTTCAAAATTATCTGCCTCTTTGCGCACATGTGGAACACGTGATACGTGAGCGCCGTCATGGGTCTAGCACCGCTGGCTGTTAGCCGGCGACAATACATACACACATACATACGTACATGCATACATACGTACGTACATACATAAATGTATAGATACATACATACACACACACATGCATGTACTTGCACACACACACACTCGCACACATGCATACAAATGCATATGCATGTATGCGCACATGCACACACACACACACACATGCACACAGTGATCTCATAAGCTTCTCTTTCCTTCAGAAAATAGACAAAAAATATTCACCCCTGTTAAAATGTTTAGTCCTACTATTGCTTCACCATGCATAGCAGATACGATTATTGCTGCTGAATGTTCCACCTGATATGACTACTGAGCACTACTGAGTGCGAGTTTTTACTAATGGCGTTCCTTTTGGTATGCTACTGGTCAGTGCTGTCAGTACCAAGTGGAATGTGGCTATGGTATTAAATTCAATTAACTCATATTTTATTTTATATTTTGAAAATCCATGATAGTTATTTGTTTTACATAAATAATTGATTTCACTGAATGAAAATTTATTTAAATTTTTTAATCCTTTAAATGTAATTAAACCATTATCATATTTTTTGTTCATAATTTTTTTGCCATTTTTTTCTTTCATTTGCTTCAAATACATTTGTAATGTACTTTTATAAAAAATAATAAAATGTATTATTAATTTAAAGAGGATTGTTTTAAGTAGTTAAGCTTTTTGTTTTTTGAAAAAATTTTTTTTTTCTATATTTATTAGCACATAATATTTTAATGTTTCTCTCTTGTATTAAGATGAGAAGAAAATAAATTATATATTTCTTTCTTCAAAATGTTTACTATATTTTTTATTTAAATAGTCTTTTTCTATTTATTATGAGATTTGTTATTTTTATGTTTTTTAAAATAACTTTTATGAACATATTTTTACAGTCATAAATTACTCCTCCTTCAAGTTTTTTATTATTTGTATTATGTTCTCTTCTATATTCTTTAGTACAAGTTTATATTTGTTGATATGTTTTAACTTTTGAATTTTTATGTGAATGAAAAGAATTTATAATTTTTTTTTCATTACAGATTACCTGCTTAGATTTTCCATTCATTTAATATTTTGTTATTTAGAATATTTGTATAGTTAATAAAAAAATTGAACCCATTGCTAAACAAATTAATTAAATAACTCAATTGAACGTTGAAACTACAAGAGTTAAAAACAAAGTAAACGCAAAATTTAAAACATATAATTTTCAATAATACATTTATTTTGGTCTAGAAATGGCTATTGAATTTTCATTAATTATTTTTAATAAAATAATTTAACTGGTTGTTTTTTGATAGATTTCTTGTAAATTTGAGCTTTTTTTATTTCTGAGGTTTTTGATATTTTAACAGATTCTTAGGTTCTTGATATTTATAGAAAATTATCAAAACATATGGAGTGTTCCAACTCTCTCATTTATATACTTCTAAATCTGTTACCAACTTAACTGCCATTCTGATGTGCAAGGACTGCACTGTATTCTTAGACAAAGGTACTACTGGATTCTTTCTGACAAAAGAGCAATTGAACCCTATTTGCTACTTTGCTACATTGCTACAGGTGCAGGAGGGTGAAGCTATCTTCAGTTAACCTGATAATGGGAGAGCTCCCTGCAGCATTATTCAGGGAGATTTGCTACAGCAGGAGTTTACTATGCTGGCTCAGTCTCTATGAATTCTGCAAGAACACGAGGAGCACTAGTATACATGTTCAAATACTTTGCAGGCAGAAGAGGAAGATGTTGCTACTTGTACAGTGATTGTTGCACAAACTTTCACTGATACCAGTCACAAATTGCAGATATTGATGTGAAGTAGGGAGGACGCAAAAGAAGGGGGAAAGAAAACAGACTGGGGTAAAAGGGGAAAATGAGGGATTGGAGAGGAAATAAAGGGAGGAGAAGGAGAGGAGAGGGAGGAAGGTCAATAGGGGAAGGAAGTAGACGAAACAAAGAAAAGTTGACTATAAACCCAAACACTAAGGGCAGTAGTTCCACCTGAAATTCCTATAAATCACCAAACTCCACCTTACAGCTTAAAATCGATGATTCACCTTAAATAGGGGTCTTTAGGGTGCCCACAAATACCCAATGCGTACTAGTGATATTACTGAGTGAAGTCCCAGTCAACAGTTGACATTACCACCACCTTAACTCGGTGGGAACCTAGGGGTAAGTTCACTCGCTCTGGCTGCAAAGAGGTATAGAAAGGATATGGGTAGAGTATAGGGATCGTTTAGTGACTCTGTTTGTTGGTTCTACAAAATTCACAACCTGGGATGTGACAGCTGGTATTCTTATGTATTATCCCATAAGTCAAGATTTATCATTAGGTGTATTGAGTTGTGGAATAGGAATTGCGCAATGTATATTTGTAAATATTGCAGCGTAACACAAATTTTCTGTCACAAATATTTGGAAGGGAGAAATTAAGTCAGCATTTATTATGTTTGTATGGAATCTTCACTTAACAATATTTACAGGAATACAAAAATTCAGTGCGGCCTATACTTGAAATATTAATTATCCCTAATTTTTTTTGTCAAAAACTTTTGGTGCTGCCTATACACACCAAAATACGTAATTTCAAGGATATACGGTAAACATTAAGGCAAGTCGTACATATGTTTACTCTTTTTGTAAATTTTTCAGAGTGACGTTTTTAACTTTTGATTTTGTTGTGGCTAGCAGCGTTTTATAATACCGCTGAATGTAATCAAACAAATTAATTGCAGTGAATTGAAGGTTAAATATGTACATTAGCACAGACAAAAGGTTCAAATGATAGACATTTTACTGTTTTTTATAGCAGCTGAAGCATCTTTCATCATTTATGAGCCTAGATATTTTATAAAAACATTCCGGTTAATGTATTAATTTAGATAGTGGACTTTCGTTTCACAAAATTTTAAGTGCAACAAACATTTGATTTGTTACTGCAGCCATAGATTACTGCAGACATTCTAGTTGCGAGTGTTCATTTGGCACCATTGTGTTCACTTTGCACCAATGTTCCTAGCGCTTGGAGGCAGTTTGTTGTCAAACTAAATTAGCTTATTTCGGAGTGCATATTTTACTGCTTGTGGAATCTTTGGAGTATGTTTGTTTACAATTTGGGTGTGTTGTATGTAGAACAATGATTTCCAATATTTAAAAATTGTCTCAAGACAAAATCAAAAATTTTTTAATCTCGAGTATTTCTCAATATTGCCTAGAACTCGCACAACTGTAGATTATTTATGTTTATAGTCCCAAAGTAAATTAGTATACATAACATGGGAGAAGAGTTCATTTCTTGTGGAGAAAGCTAATTTCGTGAGATATCGTGCGTTTGTCAGTATTTTGTGTTATTTCATTTTATTGCTATTTACCACACAATTGTGCCTCTAATTATGCCTGATTGAACACAACGGTTAATGCTCACAAGCTATTTCCATTGCGTTTACAAGCACCACCAGGTTTGCAGAATATGCTACCCAATAAGAAAATTTTTCAGAATCGAATCAAACTTTTGAATGCAAAAAATGGGAATGCATTGATTCTTTGATTCAGACAAGAATCGTTGGTATTGATAAATCAATAATCAAATTATCCCATCACTAGATACAAAGAAAGACATTGCAACTTAATCAACAACAGGTTATTTCGGAAGTGGTAAATTACATAAACGGGACAAAATGCAGGGCAGTGAAACGTAATTGAAAACAATGTGAGTTGAAAATTTATTTTATTTGCGTTATCTTGGCAACCTTTACAGTGAGCAAGACAAAGTTTCCTGGGAGGGAAGTCTTTGCGATCAAACTCACCTTGGGGCTTGATTCCCCTCCTCCATCTCTCAACCCTTCAATGACACTAGATCTCCCAATGTGGGCAGATCCCCGATCCACCAGGCAAAACTTTTCCAGGACTCAACCACTGCAGAACAGTATCCAATTACATACAGGAGGGCATAAGTACTCTCATTCACCAAGTTTATTTTTAGCTACTCGACCGGCTAGAGTAGGAACAACAGTACGTAGTATAACTAACCATAACTGTACATAAGAGAGGTTAGTTCACCATCGGTGAGTTGAGGTATTAGCGAGTGAAGATCTTGTATAATTATTAGATAATCCCTTTTTAAGAACCCAAAGCAAAAGGGGAGTGTGCATCAAATGGCATAACTGGTTGTGTGATATAGTTTGTTAATTTTGTATGTCATATTGACAGGTGTGGTGAATACAAAAAGCTGGAAATTAAAAAAAAAAAAAAATATTCATAGATATACAAAACCACATTCCATATCACTGTAAAGTCAGTTGTGTCATCTCTCAATTATTCACAGGAAAGCAAAATTTTGGACTCAATTATTAAATTTAAAGTCTTATAAAGATGCATTTTTTCTTGTAACTTTAATCTCACTTATGGCGGTTATTAACAGCTCAATGTAATGGCCAGTAATCAGTGATACTGAGAAAATAAATATACTCATGACTCTACTTTGAGTTCTCAAATGTAGCTAGACAGCAAAAAAGAAAGAAAAAAAACTTATTTAAGTCTTTGCCCCAAACTACATTTAATCAGACAATAAAGCAGGCATCCTGGCACAAATGCAAATATAAATAGGCTGGCTGAATAAACACACTATCCTTATACCACATACACCTGTACATGGTAGAAAATTAGGTTTCTCTACTTCTTTTATGGCAAATCTTCTACATTCCAGCCATGTCGTATTGCAATAGAACTACTACTATTATACTTGAAAACTCGTGTGCACAGAGGAAAACGGCTAAGATTGCAATGAGAAAAGGAAGTTTTGTGTTAAAGATAATTCAGTACACAGAGATTCCTAGAAGTAACACACTTTCCATTGAGAATATGTCCTCTACGTGCCATGGTAGATTTGCAGGCTAAGATATATTATGTGGCACTAAAGTGGATATAAATACTCTGTGAAACGTGACATCAGCACATCATCACAATAAAATGAACAGGTTCATGGCATTGTTAATTCTACATGTAGTGAAAGGATACAAACTGAGTTATTAAAGTATATCCCTAGCACTGCTTTCAGAAGTGCAACTCTGTATTATGTAAAAAATGTTGACTGTTTTTATTTTGGTTACACTTCCCTGTGAGTTATTAATTCGTAATGTAATGAATTTTTCAGGTGTGGGTCCATGCAACAGCTCAGAGCTTTAACTCCGTTGGCACTGCTTTTGGTTCTGTGATCTCGTTTGCTAGTTACAACCGTTTTGACAACCAGATACTGGTGGACACACTGGCAGTATCATCAATAAATGCAGTGACTAGCCTGCTTGTGGGGATATTTGCTTTTGCAACCATTGGAAACATTGCAACAGAACAGGGAACATCAGTTGAGGATGTTATTTCTGATGGTAAGCTCATGGCAGTTTTTTTCTTGCAGTTTTAAGAATATTTATTTGTCAGCAGTAAACATGCACTTTACAAAGGGCAGTCATTATATTTTAACAATTTTACTATTTTTATTTCCCAGGTTTTTTTTCTAAGTATCTGCAATTTGTTCATTTATTCATTCATTTTGCACT
The DNA here is from genome assembly GCA_029891345.1 of Dryococelus australis. Lineage (NCBI taxonomy): Eukaryota > Metazoa > Arthropoda > Insecta > Phasmatodea > Phasmatidae > Dryococelus > Dryococelus australis. The sequence goes on along the minus strand of CM056995.1, from coordinate 237,954,327 downwards.
ATTGCTGATCTGTGGCCTAACATTATATTCTTTCTACCTGGCTCTTCTGTCTTTTAAACTTTCTTTTGCAACCGCATCTCAATTATAAGATTTATTTATGGATGAATTAAATTGTTTTATCACAGGTCAGTAGCGAATTGTACAAGTACTTAAATTAAACATACTGTATTGTGAATAAATTCATTATTCAAAGAGATGTGTTTTTTTTATAATTGTGAACAAGCTGTATAACATGTCTTTGTATTACTGTGCAGGCCCTGGTTTGGTGTTTGTGGTTTATCCACAAGCGATGGCTAAAATGCCAGCATCTCAGCTATGGAGTGTCCTCTTCTTCTTCATGTTGTTGTGTCTGGGAATGAACAGTCAGGCAAGTATTCATTTCCTCTGCCCAGAAGCTGAACTTCTTCTGGTCTAGAATACATCCTTTTACTTGAGAACACAAACTATGTCAAAACAATTCAGCACAATAGTTCCTCCTATAAAAGTGCATTACACTGTTCAACGTGTAAATCACTGCACACTCTTTTCTTGATACGGGCGCTCATACTTCGGGCCATATGTGTACCACCGAAGTTTGCCGTCTGGCACAGGCAGTACCTAGGGCGGGTGGGGTGGCCTAGGTGTAACTGACACTAGGAGGCATGGCTGGAGGGTTAGTATAACCATTCTCTGCAGATGCAAGTGGTAAGAAGACCGCAGAATAGCCACGGTTAACTAACAAGTGTCGGGGCAGTATTTGCACGCAAGAGTTTTTATGCACACTAGGCTAAAATCAACTTCTGGCTTACCACCTCCAGAAGCTGAAGTGAAGAGTGCTGGCTGTAGCTAGAATAGTTCCTGGATCAATTGCTTCATGCGTCGGGATACTGGGAGGTGGCGATAGTTCTTCTCTGGGGTTTTAATTGATGATATCAGGGGAGGTAACTGAAGCTTGTAGTACCTCCGTATCTTCCACACTTGGTGTGGTGTGTGAACTTCAGGGGAGTGGGAGGTGGGCTGACCTCTTTACTGGCTTCTGCCTTGGTGAATTCCTCTAAAGTGGTGGTAGGGGTGGAACATGGTCCCTGGTAATTAAGTATGTTAGAAGGATCACTTGTTCTTCACTGGATTTTATTTACTGCACTGGCGTGTGTTCAATTTTACATACACAATCGTTTGAGAACATTTGCTTACAATACATTGGAAAACACTGAAATACACCCTACCTACTCTAATACTGTGACTGCATGGCATTGAACGGGGTTACACTACTGGAAATAGGTGGTGGCATGCATGACGAGCACTTTTTCTGGCAAGGCATTGGGTGTATTCCCTATCGTCTATGTAGGTCTGCACTGTGGCAGTTAAAGCAGGAGGTAGAGGGATGGCAGCTGAGCATGTTTCGGTCCCTGTGCCAAGGTAGAGGTTGACATTGGTTGAGCATGTTTTGGCCCTGGCCCCACTGATAGGAAGTTTTAAGGTGTGTCCTACTACTGCTGAGCATATTTCAGCCCCTGAGTAGCAAAACAAGGAGTACAGGAGTAAGGAAAGGTAGGAATCCTCTGTCCCTACTGACCATATTTCGGCTCTCGGGCTAGAAGGATGGGTTAGAGGTAGTGACACTTAGCGTATTTCGGCCCCTGGTCAGTGGGAGCATGAGCGGGTGCAGAGAACATGTGGACGCTGGGGTTCCATCTCGGGGAAGGTTCTTCAATGCACTCTTTGCTTTGCAGTGCCTGTGACCTTTTTATATACTTGCCTGACTGGGGGGTGGCTGATGTTACAAAATGGCTGCTATGTGAGTGGAGGGGTGGTGCTTGACCCCTCTTATGGCAGAAACAAAAGGCTAATGGATACTGCTCTCAACATTAACAAATAAAATTTCAGTGTCCAAAATGTATTTTACGTAACAAATTACAAGGACTTTAAAGAATTACTTAAGTACAAATTTCCACATATTCAATCACTTATACATTATTTACAAACATAATTAATTTTACTATGTGGAATAATCCCTTTTTCATACAGGCAGTGATTTATTTCTATGTTTATCTCTGGTAGCTATTATTGTGTGACATAAGAATAATCGTGGAAGCCATATAGACATTGTTACTTCCTTAATTACATTACGGTTAAATATTATTATTGCTGCTCAAATTTTCAGTTTCATTTTAAGCAAGACACGTAAACTAGTGCTGCTCATCTGCTCTACAAGACGCTAATATAAATATAGTTTCTTGGCTTTACACACACAACCCCTATGGTACAGCAAAGTGATGTATGTATTTGAATAGGCCTAAGGTAAGAACATCGCCACATGTCATCCTTAACGTAAAAATTTATCAAACCATCATAGGCTGATAGACGGAAGTACAAATGAGTAGTGATTAGTCTTTTGCGCATAGATGATGCATTGTTTATCCACAAAGCATACATTCAACATGGACTATACGGGCAGCAATCCCATGAGGCATTCCATCATGCAGATTTTCTAAGGCCCCGAGGTGCATATCTCCGTGCTTCCTGCAACTTCACATACATATTAGCCATCTTTGGGCAAGTGGTTGATAGTGATACAAATATTGCTCCATCATAGCCCATTATTGTTTAATAGGGGACAAACTTGGAGATCCTATTTTGCTGTCTCCACCTTAGGAAAAGGCTGGAATGCACCATTACCATGAAAATTAAGGCACAACAAATCTAATTGACACCACTTTATTGCATACATACGTTGCTACAAACTCTTGCCGGAAAACAAACAAAGCTTCCAAAAGTTACTACCATCCTAGTCAATCATAATAGTTACAATTATAACTCTTGCCAACCAGCTCACACAACATTGTCTTAGGTGTGATGGTAGGCCACCACAGACTTCTGAAGTTTGTTTACTTCCATTTTCACATGTATGTTTACATTTGTGTTACCTAATATTTTTTCTTGTAATATATATTTTTTAGTTCTATTTCTTTTTGTTTCTAAACATAGCCTCAAGGTAATATAATACATTAAAAGCCCGATATAACGCGGCTGTTGAGGGACATAACTCAGACCCGTGTTATAGCTTTCTGTGTTATTCTGGGAGTGGCAGAGTACAGTAGCAAAAAAAAGCCAGTGGTCTAATGGGCATGGCACCTATCTGTCAAACATGGCACAAGTGTTGTTATTTACTGCTGTAACTCGTGATATGTTTAGCCCCTTGCTATCTGAATTTTATTTTTTTTATCTGCATCACTGGACTTGACAGCACCCAAGGGAGGGAAACAGAAGAAGAGAAATGTGGTGTGATGAAGAGGGTCACATGCATTCAAGCAAGAATAGCTAAAAAATACCTTATTTTCCAGGCAAAGGATGTACTTTGTCCACCAAGGGTGGTGTTCACTGCGAGTTGTCACACAGGTTGGAGGAGGGGGTTCATCCCCCCCCCCCCCCCACCACCATCTGGCAGGCCTGGTTGGGAGGAAGTGAGATGGAGAAAGGAAGCTCACATCCAAATGAAACTAAACAGAGGTTGAAGCACACTTGCACTGCTGATGGGATCTATCAGCGCCTCATCTGTTGTGAGGCATGTTGCTTGCTCATCGGATTTGCATTTTACAAAGGAAAACTAAAACAAACAAAAGCAAATTATTTGTGGCATGCAAAGAAAGGCCACTTTTCTGCATTAAGCCTTGTCCACAATAGCTCGTGTGCAGTCCGCGACGCATGTCCTAACGTCCGTGTCTTCAGGACAATAGAATTGTGCGCCTAAAATTTTTGAATTTGTTTTTCCAAAATGGGAAGACATACAGAATAGCCAATGTATAGACATTGTAATCAAAGTGTATACATCATAATTATGATTACATAGAGCTGTAGCCCGTAGGCGATTAATTAGACCTGTAAATGACTTGGAAGGACAAATTTTGAGGCCACCTCAAATTTCTGAATTTTTATTTTGAAAACGGGAAGACATACCGAATAGCAGCTATATACACATTATAATCAAAGTGTCTACATCATAATTATAATGCTTAAGTAGCGCTATATTCCATAGGAGATTAATTATACGTAGAGCTATATCCGATAGGAGATTAATTATAGGCTTGTAAATGACTTAGTCCCTACCTTACCCAGAGTCTGAACCAAGAGCCCCTCGCATTGCAAGCCAGTTTCATACTGAATGTGCCACAGAATTCGGTATCCCTTTTACTTACAACAATATTCCAGCATATTTTAACTTACTTTAGTTAAACATTTTGGTATCAAATAATTGTAATTGCTTAAATGTGTTACGCTATACAATGCACGCAGATTTCATGTTAACTTGTAAGTGCCAGTAAAACTTGGAATGTGGTCGTGCCATCCCCACACTGATCCAACACCCTGATAAGATGGAAAGTTTGCTACAGTAACATTTTTTTTTAGCCTTTTTACAACCAAACAGCAGAACAAGTATAGTAGCCACATGAAAAAAGGACCACTAGGAATTCTTTCGTCAAAGACATCGCACCACACCATGGAAACTGAATACGGAAAAACATACAATATTGGTTGTAATAAACCAGTAAAATAGATCTCCGTGCTGAAAGGAGGGAGAATGCCCCCCCCCCCCCCCCCTCGTTTGTCCACATCAGCGACCCATGACCACCCACCGACAGACCACACACCTACCTGCCCGCATGCTTTCCTCTTATTTATTTATTCAGGCCGGGGGACATAAATTGCCCTGCGGTAACCAAATCCACCGGATAACAGGCCGCAGTATTCTGGGCTTTCACTGTAAATTAATAAACTATTTTATTTTACTACCTTTCTTAGTAATTAAATGTGACATAACCATGTTTATATTATCATGGTAAATGTTTACTATGTCTTTTAACCTTGTTTTCATACATTGAATCTGATCTCTGTTAATATGTAATCTCAGAGTGTGATAAGCTATGTTTCCTCTTAGTTTGAGTAGAATACCTGGCTAAGATCGGCCACCAAGAATAAACTTATTGCTAGAAATTTCTATCACAATGACATCATAGGAACTATGTCATTGTAACTTCCCGTTTCTTGTAAGTTAGCTTGGGTTGAAGATCCGGAAAGGGGGACTCTCCTACATACGAACATAGATGGACCGTCGTAAATTAGGGCTCTGAGATGTAAGGCATATGGAGAGATGCCCAGAGTAACAAAGTGTTCAGCGGGCAGTTTGAGAGAGGTCCGACCGAGATTAATTAGATTTTGAGTGTTCTACAAGATACAGCCAACGACGCCTTGGAACAATGTAAGGGCTACGCCGTTCGGTATCTCCAAGTGTTACTATTTAAATCCGTTCTGAATCTGAAGAGTTAGATAAATTATTTTGGCTAAGTTTAAACTTTGATATTAACTTGGAACTTCATAATTTTGTTTGAATAGTAAATTGAAAGGAGAAATGATTTTGCTTAAAAAATGTTGAACTTTGTCATGGAATTAATATTCAGAGGATACAAGCCAGCATACTTAGAGGCCAACTACTGGAGTTAAATTATTCTACTGAACTTTTACGCTATGCAGGTATTTCAGAAAAATCAGGAATAAAGTTTTGCTTCAGCTAAATTGAGCTAACCGGATTAATTCACAACATATTTGGCTTTTTTAAAAATATATTGGACAATAGGTGGTTAACTTTCGTATGCACACGTTTTACTATCCGTCTAGCTACTGCATATCATGTAAGAAATGGCATCAGCGTCTTAATTCTTTGTGGTTATAAAACTCGGAGTTTTAAAGTAATCATTCATTTGGAACCTAATCTATTGCTAACTAATGAGAAATGTTTTTTTTTCCCCTTAAATCAATCCATAAATGCTAATTTTATGAGAGTTTGTAGTTTTTGTAGTATTCTTCATAGTAGTCGTTATTTTCTGTGAGAATTAATGAAAGGGTTCTGTTTCTGTATAAATATCTTCTTTTCCATGACAGCTCTTGTACAAAATGTGACGCCGGTTAACAGCCAGCGGTGCTAAAGCCCATGACTGCGCTCACGTATCACGCGTTCCGCACGTGCGCAAAGAGGCCGATAATTTTGAACTTTCCTATAAATGTTAAATTTAGGGTAAAATGTGTTATATTGTCTTTACAGTGTTTAATATGTCTTAAAATGTTTTAAAGTGTTTGTATTAATTTTAATTGTTTGGTTATGAATATTCAAAGTGCCAGTAGCTCTGAGATTAAGGACACTAAATACTCCGGCACGAACGCCATCACAAAGAGATACTAAAATAATATTGAAATTCATAAGAAAATTTTAGAAATGTAAAACATCTAATTTAATTAATGTCATTTTATTTTCAATATAAAATATTTCACTTGGCGTGCATAGCACTTCAGCTTATGTGAATCCTGTAGGCTGCCGTGGTAGGTCTGTGCGACGCTTGTATCTGGACAGTCTTGTCGAGGTGAGCTGGCGAGGTAAGACACTGTCACGTATGCACTACAACTTTTGTTCGCTGATTTAGGTTTCCATAATCACTGTAGTTTACCAGTTAATCTTTGCTTGCGTACGTTTTTGCCAGACATTTTCCCCAGCATTATGCTTCCACTTTACTAATTCTTACACCTTGTGGCATTTTTAACTTAATCAAGGAGAAAGAGGAGAAAGATGTCGGAGAGGTCATGCGACCCTCGTATTTTGAATCAGACGCCATCTGCCTATGTTAATGGCATTTCAGTGTAACTTCTGCATAATTGCTACACACAATTTTAAGAGTTTTATTTTTATGTATGTATTTTAAGGTAATTTTCGTGTTTGAATATTTTACGGCAACATCACCTATAACCACGTGGCAGACTGAAGCCAAGTCTTTGTATACGCCAGTATTTCGTTTTAAGAGCTTATGTGTATAATATTGTGTGTGCAATAATTTTTTTTATTTCACCACCATCAGGCATGTTACAAGCCTGTAACCATGCTAATCATAAAGAGAATCATTTTGCTCAACACAAATAATATTATTTCTGAATTTAGTTTGCTGTTTCCACGCAGAAATATTGCAATTTCACGTGCACCATGTGGTCCGCTACAAACTTCATCCAGCGGCATCAGCGCCACCTCAGCTTGTTTTCACATATGTGTGTTTATTGTGAATATTCATGTCATGTCCCATATTATTTTATGTATCATTGAAGGGTCTATGTAATTGTGTAATTAGTGTACGGTGCAATTATTCCCGTTCTAGTCGGCTCTGTGTATAGGCCGTCACCACACTAACCACGTGCTGGAGGGCAAGCCCCACGAGTTTGCGTTAGTGATGCCGAGTAATCACTCGTGTTAATGTGTATTAAGGGTATTCATTTGTAATTCACTGTGTTCTGTCTTCAGGGAAAAGCCTTCAGTTCACCCTAGCGGCTGTTGGCCCCGTTTCCTTGTGAAGGCTGTGCTTTCATGCACCTTGGTGAGATCATTCATTTAGGCATGCACTAGATTAATTACGGGCTGGGGAACACCCAAGCGGAATTGGCTAGTCATGGCTGAGATAATCATTTCATTGGCATGTTGATATGTATGAATAATATCAATAAAAACAAGTCTACAGTGAACTCAATTTTTTTATTCAGTAGTGACAGTGTCCTAGGCATATATGTCAACCAACTGTTTATTTCAGTGATTTTTATAAAAGTTGAATATTGCCAACATGTTTGTAAGTACACACGGGTGAGACGGACACACAGAATCCACAACATCCCTGAGAACCCTGAGTCTCAATAGTGTGGTGATTGGGAAGCACCGCTGATGCCAAAATTACCAGTAAGTATTTGTGTCATCGTTCATCTCGTGTCTCACCCGACGGCGTCAAATGTATGAGTATAGTGTCGTGTGTCTGTTGATATGTTGCAGTGATATGCCTACATCTGTTCAGTATGTAATTAGTTTATTACATATGGGATTTATATAGACAATATAATTGCATTATTAATACTTGTTTAATTTGTAGTAGAATTTAAATGCATAAGTGATATAATTTTAGGTTCAATTAATCAATTTTACAAAATATTTAGATAGACGGAACAAGCAACACATGAACAATTAGGCCTACTTAGAGAAGCGAAAATAATAGTTAAATCCTTTGAATCACTTGAAATAACACATAAAAAATGAATAACATCATATTTTAAAACACAAAATATTACACAAATTAGGACAGAAATAATTATTCCTTTTAAGGAAAATACAGTTTTTAATACAACTCAGTCAGACATTGCCAAAGTTAACATTATTTCCATGTTTTCAGCAATCAGGTTTGTCCTTCTGTCAGACAAAATATTGTTGTATATTGAAAATGACCTCTCAGAATCAACATTGTTTACTGTATCCACAATGACTTTATAGCAACATCTACAAATGTACAATGCTCAGACAATGATAGCAGGATTGCAGGAATGTGAACATCTTTCCCTGCTTTGCACAAGCTAGCAGCTTGCTCCCTAAGTACAAAATATGGTACAATTAGTTCAGTTGTTGCGAGGTCCTTAAGCATAGGAATTTTTTTCACTAAAACACAAACATCATTATTTTCTACAGTGCATTTCATTATTTTTCTAGGGTCAAGCAGCTGCCCAAGGAAACAAAAGAAATCTTTTGCCTGTCAGATTCTATTTGCTGGTTCAGTTTATGCATACCTTTTTTACAGACAGACTGGAACAAACATATCAGTTTGGCTTGACTTTGTTTTGGGAGTTTGGTAAGTGCAGCAGAAGTTTTTTCAAAAAAGAACCATCTGTAAGCAAGATGAAGCTCTTAGACAAGTCATTCAGTTTTGAACTGAGTGGGTGTGCTAGAGGAATCTTACTGCTTTCTAGTGTTAATAATAGGTTTCAGCACTGTGCACAGTGTTTAACAAGCATTACAGCATGACAATGGATTTCATTGATTTCACATAAGTCAAAGCCTTTAAAATAATTTACAGCAACACTTTCTTCTTCAACACTTGCAACAAATTCAACAATGTAATGTCATGTAAAACACAAATATTCTATACTCTTGAACCAAGAGTTCCACCTGGTGATAGCAGGGAAGGGGAAAAGTTTTGCTTTGCCACTTTCATCCACATACTTTTCTGCCAAGTATGTAGGCATGCTATCTTTTCCAAGTGTTCATAAACAAGTGTTTGATTTGGATGACACATTTGCTCAAATCACTCAGTTCCACAGCCCATATATTTCCCATCAAGTTCAGTTTGTGAGCCCAGCACTGTATATACATTCAATCTTCGGACCCCAAAATTCTGATGGCACTGATGCACTTCTCCATCTTGCTGAATCTGATGATATTGAAATTATGTTCTCATAATAAATCCCTAACTTCTGAACCACTGCTACAATTGCCTGTGAGCATTTAGTAGTATTTGTATTTGTTAGGATTTTCACACCCCCAACAAAAAGTTTTTGAAATGACTCGTCCCCAAAGCCAAGCACTCTTATAAGAACTGAAAACACACACTGTCCTTTCCTATCTGTCTTTTCATTACAGAGGATTGAAACTCTCTTTTCCTTAATATCTTCTTTCAACCTCTGTTCCTTCTCAATAATAACCTCTGGAACACAGTATTTGTGTATTCTACTGGCGGAAGGCAAGTTTCCAGCACCTAACAAAATAAAAGTAAGTAACAGTGGGTAATTAAAATATTTCATTACATTTATACAGTAATGTAAATGTAACTCTATGTTTACTATAAAAAGATTTATTTTTCTGGGCGTATGAAATAGTTTAAATAATCAGTGCATTGAAATAGGCCTACAACAATTCATAACGACTTAAGAGACTTTGCACCATTTAGGGGCCCTGCTACAATTGCCATGCCCCCTGTCCTCGGTCCTCTGTCCTCTCTGACATCACGAGCACTGATTGGCCCAAATGATCATGTGATGTCATGAGCCATGTTCCCGCTTGTCCTCACATGTCCTCTGTCCCCAGTCCTTGGTAGATTGGTCAATTTCTAATTTTTTGTCCTCAGTTGTCCCCGGTCCTCTAGTCTTTCATGGAAGAATAAGAATAATAACAACGCACGTGTCATTCCTTTACCCTTCTATTCTGACATTGTAGTATTCGCACGTAAGATTTTTTTTTTTACATTGTTGAAGATGTAGAATCCTTTACTCACAAACTCTGCTGCCCTGTCCATAATGCAAACTCTTAGGGATTTACGGGGTGCAAGATTACATGACACATGGTGCTTGTGTTAAGTACATATGAAATTTAAAGTCCTTTTGTATACTTTTGTGTCAATATTTCACTGTTATATAATGTTCTAGGCAGTTATTTTGACAGCTGCAATTTATTGCACGTAACAAAAATGCATTGAGGTTAACCAGTATTAATTTGTTTGTTATGTATTTAGAGTGGCCTCAATTTTGTCAGTATATACTAATAATGGTACCTACATTTATTACAGTTTGCAATTGTAGAGGTTGTAGTCACATCCATTCAAGATGGCTTTCCAAACTGGATAAAGAAGAAACTAATGTGTCATGAGATGCTGGTGCTACTTGTGTGCGTTACATCCTTCTTGTTTGGGCTCCCATATATTACAGAGGTGAGTAGTTTAAACAAAGGTACATACTGTAATTTGTATATTTTTTTCAATATAAACAACAAAACTGCCTGTTGGCATTCGTTTTTATGGTAGGAGAGGTGTTCCTGTGTAGTACAGTGGGACGTGCCTTCCAAAAAAATATTTTGTAATATTTCTAAACCACTGTCACTTTATGGTATCTACAGTTACTTTCTGTCGCTCTTTAACTATAATTGGCATGCCACGGGCAAAGTCATAATCTACTCTAGCCTCCGCCACAGCCACGACCCCCTCCAAGAAGAGATGTAGCCACCACACGCCACAGAGTGCATCACTCAGAGTTACAGAAGTGCACTGACAGCCTCCTGTCAGCCAAAACCTGCTCAATGCAGAGGGCCTTCTTACCCCTCCAGCTCTGGCAGCAAAAGGGAAGTGAGCTGCCAACTTTGGCTATCTCTGCCGCCCTTCATCACTTTTCTCTATCCTCTCTGCCACGCAGCAAACCCCCCCCCCCCCACCCCCCATCACCCTTGCATTGGCCCTGTGGTCCATGTATATAAGGAGTTTGTTGTCTTGAGTTCGAGACTGACTCACACAGTGTATTGCAGGATGTCACTCTGCCTGGAGACATTTCAACACCGCCATCCAGTTGCCAAATGAATCACTCTCCGACAGTGTATTCATGCCAAGCCTTGGCTTGACACCAGCCAGCTTCTACATCTTCGGACTAGACCAACAGCTGCCTTGCAGCTCACGAAGCCTACCACACTTCTTGGCTACCTCGCTAGCCTTGCCTTAGCAGTAACGAAACTGAGTTACCGTACTATTGGGGTTACCTGCGCCTCCACATCTACAGCGTCTAGGGACTGCACTTCAGTTGACATCCTTGGTTGGCCTCTCACGCCTCAGTCAGGGTATAGGCTGGGTCTTGTGTGTTTGTTGTCCTGGCAATAAACACGCATAAACCAAATTGGTTGAGTTATTGCTCTGAGATACTTTCTTTCTGCATGTTGCTTTCAGCTATTCCCTATTACAACCCATTGCCTACTTACTTACACTCTTGGAGGAGCAGGCATGTGCCAACCCCTGAATCCCATCCTCCTCCACTTGGAACCCCCACCTCTAAGGAGTGGAGGTTCTCTCGACTGTTACAACCTTTCTGTGAGTGCTTAGGCCTGATGGTGACTTCCCGCCTAGCTAATCCACTCGCAGGGGGCCAGCAGCCGACCCTGACAGGGAGCTCTGGCTGTACATAACATGCTGATCTGGTGACTTCCGGCCTTACTGCGTAGCACAGAAATGGACGCCCCTACCATACTGTTGATACCTACAGACAGGTGATTGGGTCTGTCTGTGACTTCCCGCCTGCCAAGTCTCTGACCTGGAGGCCAACAGGTAGGCCTACCCGACTATCCCACCTACTGATTCCTGTTTCCTTCAAATCATGCCCGCCTCCATGGTATACCCAATATCTCCCATTCTTCTCTACTAATTCCTATACCTCGTCACCGGGCTGGGCGAGATAAAGTGGCCAAGCAGAAGCTAGCCCTGGTTGGGGAGCTGTTAGGGGAAGAGCGGGGTGCAGCCAAAGTGTACACCTGGAAACAAGGAGCAGCAGCATGCCAGAGGGGGATTCCAGCCAGCACCGCAAGTGGGAACTGCAGTCTCCAATTTTACCTGCTGTTGCATACCCCGCGAGCCATTTCAACACTTCTGCCAACACTACTGAAGAAGACGGTCACACCACTCTGCCAACAGCCACCGACATAAAATAATGTAGATTTAAATCTCAGTATAAATAAAATTGTTATTTCTACCAGTTAAAGTCTTAAATTAGCCATTTTTGCTTGATCCTTTCTTAAAGATGAGCACCCTGTAAACTACATCTCTCATCTCCAGAAATGCTTTCTGTTCATTTTTGCATGCTTCATGAAAATGGTAGGCATAAGTCTGAGGTACTAGCATTTAAAGTTTATTTGATTTGAGCTGGATACTTATTTATTTTGACCATAAATTAAAAGCCCCTACCCGAAGAAATAGCTAGCATTGTATTTTAGGACTGACGCGTATCCTACCTCGAGGGGTATGTGGTTAAGGCACTGACCGCCCTCTCTAGTTTCATCCGGTAAGCCTACTGCGGTGTGTTGGCGAATGTATTGGCTTGGTGGGTCGTGGTGGTGTTAGATTCCGTGGGTGGCCGCTTAATGGGAGGATACCGTCGGAAAAGAGGGGAGTCTCAAACCCCAGAGTGAAGTAGAACGAGATAGTTTCCTGTCCAGAGAGTTCTATCTTCCTCACTACTATGGTTGCCAAGAGGCAGGATGCCAGCTGTCCCAGGGTGTATGAGATGTGATAAGGTTTAAATGATCTTGTAAGTGGGGATGGATGGTCTGGCTAGAGAGATTGGGGTTATTCATATGGGCCGAGTAGGCTGATATGCAGGAACGTAATTTGTGACGGACGATACCATGCGGGGCTTGGGCACTACATTAGGCGGGACTCAAACTTGGACCGTCTTCCCCTAACACAACTTAATTAAGCACGAGTTTGGTTCATCCTTTGGAGGGTCTACCCTAGTTGGGGCAACGATTACTACTGAGGGTGAGGGCTCCGGTTGTGTAGGGTCCCTCCGGGACTCTCTGCCAGGGCATGCTCTTGGACTTGCTTATATACTGAAAAATCCCTTGCTTCGTGATCTTCCGGGGGTGCGGGGTAGGTTTATCAGGGTTGCGGCGGCATGGCTCATATCTTATCTCCCCACGTGGAGGCGATGACAAATTAAAATACCTCTTTCTGAGGCTGGCTGGATGTAACGTCACAAGGTCGCAGGGGTGCTGCCATCTCGTGTGTTCACAGGAACTTCTTCCACAGCTAAATGTAGGGTAGTGGTTCATCAAAAATGTTTTATTTATTTACGGGGGTGGCGCTTGCATGTGGGATTCCATGCGAGCCGAACATTCTGTAATTAAATGCGTTAATCACTTTTGTGTATGAGGCTGTCCAATACGTGGGGTCCTTGCTCGATACGTGAGATTACTTTGACACTGTTACTGACTTGCCCCGAGCTCTCATTGGCTCGAGATGGGGTGAAGTTGCCCATATAGAGCACATGTGCGCTGCGCAACATGTTGGCATGCATCAGGATATTACCTCATAATTATTATTTATTTATTTTATTTGTTTACAGTTTCAAGTATTTTGACAGTTCTGTTATTTTTGTTTATTTTGTACATTGACTGGTCTCAGATATAGTTGGAAGTGTTAATTTTTATTGCAGTTTTCTCTGTGTACATTACCTGGCAAGCAATCAAGTTTTGCCACAGAGAAATTAATCTAGTTAAAGACTGATAAGTATGTGTTACGTCTCAGGAAGTGACTCATATCTGGCCTTTCCCTGTTTCTAATTATCATCATCGTGAGAACCCCTTGGAAATCTCTCTTCAGATGTCATGTAGAGCGGTTTGACAAAACTTTTGCTTTAGTGATATCATCGTAAATTTAGCTTATAACTGCCCATCATAAGTTAGGAAGGTGTTGAGGGGCGTCTTTGTGAGTAAATATGTGGGGCACATTTAAGAAGAGGCTCGAAACTGCATTGATTTTAATTTTGGAATGCTACAAAACTGACTGAGGTGCCTTCGCCACTGCTAGACCAGCTTAAGTATTAATACTTATGGGTATGATTCAACATTGATGGCGAACACCGTTGAACATGTGTGAACTATTAATTTTATGGAACAATTTGGCTACTAAATTTTAAATCAAAAAATTTTCAAGGTAAAATTTGGACATAATTTTTCAGAATTTTAATAAATGGTGTAGCTATTTTTGAAAGAGCATTAACCAGAAGCCAGTGAATTAGAATTCCATGTTCTACAGCTGAGCATAATGAACTTTCAGACAAGATTAGTTTGCCGAGATTAATTCTGAGCCAGTCAAAGAAATTATTTCTCACTTAAATGACTATTGTTCAGTATTTTTATTGAGATTTAAATTCAGATATCACACAGTAAATTTTCTTTTATGACAGCATTTCTGATGTGATCATTTACCTTGATTTTCTTAACTTTTAAATTAGTTCCTCAGTAATTACAATTTTCATGCAATTCCTTCTGCTTAATAAAACTTCATTTTTCACATATGAGAGTTATATGTTTAGTGTATTGTTAGAAAGTATTTTGATTAGCCTTTTCTAGGGTATTTATTTATAAGTGTTTTTCATACAAATTGTATGAAAATTTTTTTTTGTCATTGTCAAAATTTTTGAAATGCTGTATGTCATGCAGATTCTGAACATAATTGGAATTTTCTCTAAGGTTTGTTTTTAATGTGGTTAAGAATATGTATTGATCACTTACCTGAATTAGACACACATATTCTGCATTATTTCATTACATTTTCAAGGGCAAAAGCATTTTTCTCATGCTATTAATTTCACAAAGGGAAGCTGCTTTGATTGTCGTCACTACGCAACAGCTAGCCACAGTAAGCAAGGAGAAAATATGTGGTGTCTAGGTAATTCTGCTTTGCTTCCACACACACCGGACATAAACGTAAATATTTTATTCTAATTAAAATCTCTCTCTATCACACAAAAAACATTAATTTTTTTTTACTTTACACACATCAGTGTATCAAATGTTACAAAGAGTGGCACAACACACATAGAGAAGTGGTTCATGTATTCTTTTTAAGTGGTACTGTGAATAAAGAAAAATATAAGCAGATTTAAAAATACACTTGAAGTAAAGTACTGTGTTCATTAGTAGATATATAATGCTGATCATAGCGCAGTACACAAAATTGTCGAAAAAACAAGCAATTTAACCAAAATTCAAGTAACTTTTTATAGTTTTCAAGCAACTTGTTATTGTTTTCAAGCAACTTTTTGAAGTTTCTATAAGCCTCTTTTGACTCAAATTTTCAACTCTCAAAAATTTATGCTAAAAACAAGCAAAAATTAGAAAATGTTTCCATTTTTCAAAATCTTGTTGTGCAGGATTTGTCTTAGTTAACAAACACCAAATTTAAGCTAAAAACAAGCAAAATTTCTGTTTTTTTTTTCTTTCCAAAATACACGTTCAAGATTAGTGTTAACTAAAAAACGACAAACTTTACGCTAAAAAACAAACAAAATAAGCTAAAAATTAAATGAAATATTAAATAAGATTCAAATTATTAGAATTTATATATTCTTAAGAGAATTCTAGATCATGGAAAATTTACCATTTTTTCATTTCTTTTAAGCCTCTATATGATATAAGAACTTCTTTCTCATTTATTAGTTTCAAAGTATTTTTATCAAACATTTTCAAATAGCGGTCTGGTGATGAAACTTTAAACTTACCATCTAGAATAGAATTAATTTTTTTTACCAAACTTAGATTCATAAATTTCAAAATCTGTAGCAGTAAACCATTAATTTATTTTTTTTATAAATCTTACAGTGTAGTCAATTGTAACGAATTGTTTAACTTCTTGAGCAGTGATTCCTTTTTGATTTATAAAGAAAAAAAATTTATAAAACCTTACAAAAAATATCTTATATAAATTATTAAATAAAAAATGGAAAATCAAGAAAAGCAATGTAAAAATTATGGTGAAGTATTAAACATAGAAAGTTTTTCACCACATAAATATACAAAAGATAAGCATATTAACACTTGCGAAAATTGTTTTCGTTTGTATAGTAGAAAACAATATTAGTTAAATAATCAAAAAGTATTATGTGAAAATGATAAATATGTTTCAAATTAATATCTAAAAAAGCATAAAAATACTAAATTTCACAAATACATTTTAAATCTACAAGATAATTATTCAACAAAAACATGTGCAGCATGGAATGAAAATAAGTTTATCAATTCATTTTATCCTCATAAAGCAACTATAGACATACATACAACAAAATGTAAAAAAATGTTTTGGTGAATATGATAGAAGGCGTTATGAGTTAATAAAAGAGAAAGTACTATGCTAATGTGTAAAATATGCTTATAATCTTTAGCTCGAAAAGCATAAAAATAGTAAATCACACAATATAGCAGTAGATAATCTAAATGAAATTCAACATGATAATTATTCAACAAAAACATGTACAGTATGTTAAGAGAATAAATCTATAAATTCATTTCCTTGTCATAAAACTACTAATGACAAACATACAACAATATGTAAAAAATGTTGTAATGAGAAATATTGTCACAACAAGAAGTTGAACAATTAAAAACACTATTTTCAATATTAACAATAAATTAAACAATGTTTTATTCCATTCAATTAGTTATTTTTATATTAGTCTTGAGTAAAAATCAATGTACCAAATTGCAGTAAAAATTTAAAACTCAATTAAATTTTTTCCATTTAAATACAACTATAAAAATAGAGACTTCTAATACAACTAGTAAGTTGAGTGAAATGAGAGTTCGCGAGTTAAGAGTTATTGCTAAAAATTTAAAAATTAAATATTGATATAATGTAAATATTACACTAAGAATATTAAATGAACAATTCAAATTGAATTTTGCAAATTCACCTTTTTCAGCTTACAAAACAACATATAAAAAAGCTAAAAAGAATTTTAAGACAATATTTCCTTTTTTCTAATAATATATTTGAAAAGCCTAGAAATAAAAGCAAATGGATAACAGAATGGATAACAAAGAGTAACTTTTCAAATTTACCTTTATCAGATGCTAATATCAATTAATTATATAAGCAAGACAAAAAAGAATTAAAAGAAATATTCCCCATTTCTACTAATGTATTCATAAGCAAAAGAAACAGAAGAACCAGTATAAATTGCAGAGTTAATAAAGCTTTTAAAAGTAGGATATCAACATATAACTTTGAAAATAGCTTTAATTAGGTATACCCTTATCAATTTTTTAAATTCAATAAAAATATGATATTTCAAATAATACACAATCTTAGGACATTTAGATGGTTGAAAACTAACATTAATTTATTTACCAATTGTCGCAAGTAAGAGAATAATAAAGTAGAATTTTTACATTTCAGTCATTTAACCATACAATATTAAATGAAGGAGACATTAAAAAGATTTACGAAATTATAAAATAGGAATTACTTACACAGTTATCTGAATTTCAAAGAAGAGGTTCAGGATTAGCTTTAGATAAAATAATTGGAATACAATTAGCAATAAATAAGTATAATCCATTAAATGATGCATCATATATTGATCTACCAGAATTTACTAAGAATAAAAAAGCATGCATAAATGTGAAAAACGAAGGTAAAAAATATTTTCTTTGGGAAATCAAGTCTGCATTGTTTCCAGTATAAAAAGATCCACAAAGAGTATCTAAACATAAAAATGTCAACAAAGCAATAGATAAATACGAATATCCTATTAAAATTGATGATATACCAAAAATATAAAATCAAATTGATACATCTATAAATGTATACTCAATTGAATATAAATCCACAGTATATCCACTAAAACTTACAAAGAATAAAAAGGGTACACATATAAATTTACTTTATTTCAAAGATGATAAAAACTCTCATTATTATTGGATAAAAGATTTATCGAAACTGCTTTCAGCACAAAATAATAATCAAAGAGAGAGAGAGAGTGTGTGTGTGTGTGTCTCTCTCTCCCCCCCCCTACCCCCCCGATTCTTTTATTCACAAGAAAAATTAAATAAACATACAGAAGACTGTTTTAAAAATGAACCATTAAGAATCACTTTACCTTCAAAAGATGAACAAATAAAATTAAAAAACTACAAACATACAACAAAAGTTCCTTTTGCAATATATGCTTATTTTGAATCATTCCTAAAGAAAATATCAACAGCTAAACCAAATCTGAAGGAAATAACAATAATTAATTAATCCAGAAATATCCAGTTTAAACAGAGGATGATATTGATAATGACCTTTATAAGGAGATACTTAAAGAAAGATAATAAACTTACTAATGAACAAATAAATACCACTGATTTAAAGTTTAATGATGAATCACATACAATGTAATATCAGTTACCTGAAGCATTGGGTTTTTTGTTATTATATTGTATCTACTTATGGTGATTATAAACCCCCAGTTGTATATGGAAGCGCATTTGCATTTCAGCATTTTATACAAGCAATGAAAAAAGAAGTAGAAACAATGGGGGAAATATATTCACAAATTGAAGTGATGCACCCACTAACAAAAGAAGAATAAAACGTTATATAATGTATCTAAAAAATGTACAGTATGTGAATGTGAATATAGGTAGGATAATAAAAAAGTACATCATCATGATCATATTACTGGAAAGTTCATTAACCCAGTATATAATAATTGTAATCTACAATTAAAACTACCCAATTTTGTTCCAATATATTTTCATAATTTAGCTGGGTATGATTCTCATTTATTTAGTAGAAAACTAGGATGTGATAAAAGAAAAGATAGATTTACTTGCAAGTAATGAAGAAAAGTTTCTTACGTTTGGGTAACAAAAAAAAACTTATAAATGAGATTTATTGACATATTAAAATTTATGGCACGTAGTTTAGATAAATTATTGTCTAATTTAACTAAAGATAAAATGAAACACACACAAAAACATTTTCCGGAAGATAAAGTAGATTTAGTTCGTAGAAGAGGTGTTTATCCATATGATTATATGGACAGTTGGAAAAAATTTCAAGAAACTGTACTTCCCCCAAAGAGTGAACTTTACAATAAATTAAATGAATCTGGCATAATTGATGATGATTATGAACATGCAGAAGTGTGTGGGACCATTTTAGTATTTAAAATCTTTGGGAATACCACGATACATACTTAAAAAGTGATGTGTTATTATTAGCAGATATTTTTGAAAATTTTAGAAATACATGTATAAATGCATATGACTTGACCTCGCATGGTATTTTACAGCACCAGGTTTATTGTGGGATGGAATGTTAAAAATCACTAAACAACCATTAGATTTACTACACAATTATGATGTGATTTTAATGATAGAAAAAGATATTAGAGGTGGAATATCACAATGTTGTAAAATAAATGTTAAAGCAAACAATAAATATTTAGAAAATTTTAATCCAAATCAAGAGCCTAATTACTTAGCATATCTTGATGCTAATAATCTTCATGGATGGTCAATGTCTCAATATTTACCTTATGGAGGTTTTGAATGGGTTAATTATTCAGAATTTAATCTAAAGTATTGGACTAAAACTATAGTAAATTTGAATGATGATTCACAACATGAATACATATTAGAAGTTGATTTAGAATATCCACAATAATTGCATATATTACATAAAGATCTTCCATTTTGTCCAGAAAATAAAGTAGTTCCAGGAACAAATCAATTTAAATTATTAACAACTTTACTTAATAAACAAAAGTACTTAATACACTATCATAATTTGAAATAGTACTTAAAGAATGGATTAAAACTTACCAAAATACATAGAATATTAGAGTTGTCTGATTGGTTGAAAAAGTATACATATTTAAATACAACAATGAGGACTAATTCTAAAAATTACGTAGAATTTTTTTTTTTTTTACTGATTAATAATTCTGTGTTTGGTAAAACTATGGGAAATATAAGAAACAGAGTAGATATAAGAATGATCTCAAATGAAAAAGTCTGTGATAGATTAGTAGAAATAGTAGATTTTAAGAAAAGTACTGTATTTAATGAGAATCTTGTGGCTATACATATAAATTTAACAAGTGTAAAATTTAATAAGCCTATTTATTTTGGTATGTCAACTTTAGGTCTATCTAAAGAATTAATGTATGATTTTCATTATAAAGTGATGAAACCAAAATATGGTGATAAAATTGAATTGATCTATCATGATACCGATTCATACATTTATAACATAAAAATGGAAGATTTTTACAAAGACATAAAAACAATGATAGAAATATTTTAAAAAAAATTATTTAAATAATATCTATAAAATGCGACAAATAAATAAAAAAGTTTTAGGTAAGATGGAAGATGAATGTAATGGTAAAATAATGAAAGAATTTGTTGGTTTAAGAGCAAAAATGTATGCGTATAGAGTTGATGATAAAGAAAAAAAAATCGAAAGGTGTGAAAATATGTGTAGTTGATACGAGAATAACATTTGACGATTATAAGAATGGTTAGTTTAATGAAAAAATACAATATAGAACAATGGATTTAATAAGAAGTTAAAAGCACAAAATATATACAGTCGAAGTTAATAAAACAGCATTAAGTCCTTTTGATAAGATAACTATACAAAAAAATAAAATAGATACATTACCATATGGATATAAAATGTATAACTTTTTAATTAATTTTTATATTATATTTCTATATTAAATTTTAAACATCTTTAGTTTATAAAATAATATCAATATCCGCACCATCAAAATCAATTAGTTTATCATTTTCATCTCTAATTTCTAAAACAATATAATTAAACTGCTCATTATATCTATAATAAAAAATTGTATATGGAGGCTCACAAATAATATAATCTCCAAAACAAAGCTTAGTTTTTGGTGGAAAACTAGCAATTGTATCAGTTTCTAAATGATTAGATTAATCATATCTTATAAATATACCATATGCTAAGTTACAATGAACATTTATTGTTTTAAATGGATTAAAATTAGGTAATTTTGTACCCATAACAATTTTGTCTTTCTCAGTAATAATATTTCTTTCAAAACCAAGAATATCGGATAATTGACTGTCAAATTTAATATCAAACTTAGATTTAACCAAAACTCTTATTTTTCACACTGTCTGGTGTTAATTAAATGTTATTTGTTGAAAATGGATCAATTGAATTTATAATTTCTCTTAATGATCAATATTGTATTGTCCTTTAGGAATAGGTATAACTTCATTTTTATTGACAGCACTCAATTTTTCAATTGTCATTGTAGTATTATTGTCTATATTAGGAGCTACAAATTTTGCATGAAAACTAATCAAAGCAATTGATTTATCTTGATGAATTATATCGTATTGAAGTTTCTTCTCTAGTACAGAACTGTTGTTTGTTAACTTAATTACTTTATTCTCCATTTATTATAAAAATTATCTAATTAAATGAAAAAAGTTGATTGGGGTGTTGGTGTTTTAATTGCCGAACAAAATGCTAAAAAGAGTGGTGATGTTTTGCCTGATGACACAAGGGCCATTATCGTAGGTCCGAATAACTGTGAGAAAACTAATTTTATGATAAATTTTATTTATAATATTGGTTTGTTAAATTTTAATAAATTGTATGTTTGTTCAAAAAGTTTAAATCAACAAAATATATTCAGTTACAAAATTATTTTGATGTGATAGCCGAAAGTTTAATGAAAAAATGGCCAATTTTTAATAACAATGGTGAAATGACTCCCTTAGATCAATGTGATAGTGATTCTCTAGTTAGGTTATAACGATTTTGTCAGTGGTGATGTGTCTTATGAGAAATTTAAAGAGATTTGCACAAAATGTTGAGATGAAGATTATAGTTTTATTACATTAGATTTGAGTATAAAAATGCAAGAAGGGAAGTATAGAAATAAAATCAAACCATTTATTAAATTAATTATTTTTTAAACATGTTTATGTTAAAACGAACATTAAAGCAAACATTAAAACAACAAGTATTGCGTTTTTCGTGTTCGAATAGATAATAAAAAAAATATTTTAAATTCACAAAACATCTGTCTTATTAATCCAAGAGCTATGAGAATGATCAAAACCTAACCATTTAACATAAATCTTATCTTCTTTAGTTTTTAAGACTTTTTCAACTAAATATTCATTGGGATGATTAGTTTTCACTATCTCATATTCATAAAAATTACCTTTTATTTCCTCTCCATCAATATCTTTTAATTTGTAAGTTGGTACATCATAATTTAAAACTTTAAAAATAGTAAATAATTATGTTGACTAATTATGAGTATAACTTTAAAAAATCATTTAATTTTGCTCACACAGACTTCTCCAACTTTGTATTTCGTATTAGTAACCATAAATATTTGACATAATTTTTTTTTATTTTTCTTATTAACTTCAATTGGTTTCATACTAATAGTTCTATGTTTTGTATTGTTGTATTCTTTTACTAAATCATATAATATATTTATCCATTTATAATTACCATTCAAAGCAAATTTCTTCCACATTTTATTCTTCATTGTTCGATGAAATATTTCTACAACACTAGCTTTTAATTTGTATATGTAGAATAATGATTAATATTATATAAGATCTTAAATGTTTTATTATAAAAGTCAGAACCATTATCACTTTGTAAATTATATGGTTTTCTTTTCATAAATATGTATTCTAAACCATCTACTCCACTTTTAGCTGGTTTGTTTTTAATTATATTTGCAAATGCATTAAAAAAAAAAAAAAAAACCCATAAATAATCGTCATAATATACTTATATCCATTATTTATATGTGATATACCTTTCGAAATTACCAGTATCCATCTCAACAAGATCAATTTGCCATAAATCATCAATTCCATACGAAATTACTTTTCTTCTGGGAAAATTTCTTCTTGCTGGTTTATATAATTCATTGATTGTTTCTTCTCTTTCATCGGGCAAATTTTTTTTTTAATGTTAATTAACATTTTTTTTATGTTATTACAATTACATATTGAACATTTACTTTTCTGAACTAACCATCCATTTTTAGTATTTTCATTCTTTAGATTATAGTTTTAGTAACTTTCTTACACTTCAAGCACCAAGTATTCTCCATTTAATAGTAAAAAAAAAAATTTAATCTTTGTATTTTATGAATATTCCTATTGTGGTCATCAAACCATCATCATATTTCAATATTTTATTTTGTTCTATTTTAAAAGTTAAAATATTGCCCCCTTAATATTAAAAGGCTTACTATGATCTATTTTTGTAGATGCTTTAATAACAGTTAGAGTATCATCAGGTAAATTATTATTAGCAGTAATTATTTTATAAACAGTACAATTCATCAAAAAGGTAAAGAAAATTAGATTATTATCTAAGTGAAATTTTTTTTTATTCCACTTTGCATGTAAATAAAATGTATGAGACTTTTCTTCCTTACATTTTGCAACTTTTGAGTTAACAAGTGTATCACAATAATTCAAAACTGATTGGTTTAAATGTTGTAATGTATCAACTTTATCAAAATATCTTTTATTGACCGCATCTTTTCCATCTATAAGATCAGCCATATTATTAATTCTACGATTTTGAAGAGAAACATAATCTGTTGTACAAACAAAAACTTTACTTATTTGATCTCGTAAAGCAGAAACAATAATATTGAATTTTGAATACACATAAGTTTTAGTGCATAATCAGAACCAATAGGATTGTATTTTGAATCTATATCTTTTTTTAATGCACAAGCAGAAACAATATTACTGTATTTCGAATCTACATCCTTTTTTAATGCATAATGTGCTATATGTATATCAAAAAATCTTTTATTGACTGTGTCTTTATTATTTATAGGGGTATATATATATTAACAATTCTAAATCATAGAAAAGAAACATAAGATTTTATATAATCAAAACAGTTGGATAGTTTACTTTGTAAAGAAGAAACACTCGAATTGCATTGTGAATCTACATATGTTTTTAAGGCATAAGCATTAGTGTCAAAAATTTTATTTAAAGATTTGATTAATGGTCTCCCAAACATATCCGTCATTTAATAACAAAGAAATTAAATCATTAAACTTAAAACCATTCGAAAAAATATATAAAAAAATTAAACATAGTTTTCCACAAATAACTGAATCAAAGCCCTGAATTCTATTATCACTGTAATAAACATTTCTATTTTCGAAGTAATTAGATAAATTAGTAAGAATGTTTCCTCCAAATGAAGTTATGTATTTGTTGTTCTTCTAATTGTTTTTATTTTTTCTAGTTTGTTCAACAGAATTATAAATTACAGTAGCTCCTCCAGTTAATGTTCCAAGTGCACCTAAAGCTGCAAATAAAATTGGTAAAAATCCTCAATGATGTAACCCTTTCCTGTTTTTTCTTTTAGAAATTTTTTGTTTGTTGGTATTGATAACGTAAATTTGAAAGCTTTTCCTTCTTTCAATTTTTTATTTTTTTCTATCAATTTGATCTTTCGTCAAAAAAATATCTATACTCAAATTTCTTAATTGATCAATGTGTATGTCGAATGTTATATTTACCTTCATTTATATAGGAAAAAATATATGATTAATTAAATATTTTAATACAACCTAATGTTCTTTTTGTAAACATTGTTGAAGCAACAGTGGCAGAAGCCATTTTTTCGCCAACTAGAGTATTTTTATCTAGCATAATTTCTTTTGCTTCTTTTAGGAAAATTTTTTCAGCTTCATGTCTAGATTCTAAATCTTTATGATCTGTATAAGTAATATCGTGATAATTACATGCTTCATCTAATTTATTTATATCTGTGTCACCTCGTTCTAGTCTTTCGTTTAATTTTGTAAATGGGCCACAATAATTATAACCAGGCAAATGCATTTCAGGTAAATTTAAATTGTTTAAAGCCCAATTTATTACACCTTTTCCATGATGTTCAGAATTCCAAAAGGAATGTGGCATTACATTTAAAATTCTTATAAGATAAATGATTCCTTTTGGATTATTAACAACAAAATCTGAAAATTTATTGGCCAACATACCTATTATGCTTACTTTTCCATTAAAATTTGTTTTATTTCCAGCATTTCCTTCATCATGTATAACTAATAATCTGGCAATTAAGTGTCTAACATCATTCATCCAAATATGTTTTTTTGGTAAAATATTGTATTTTTTTATGCCTTCACCAAATCTAGGAGTTTTTTGAGAAATCATTCTTTCAGGTATGTTTGGCTCTGCTCTTGATTCTCGTATGTAATTATCATAAATTGGTTTAATTATATTTATGTATTTCCAACTTATATTCGAGTTTACTGGCTTATTAGGATTATATTCTTAGAATGCGGCATTAGTTGATAAAATAATATCTCTATGATTTTTTTAGTCTTTTTCTGTGTATTCGTCTTCAAGATCTGATTGTTTATTTTTTGTTAACAAATTAGAAAGTCCTTCTGTTAATTTATATTTTTCATCCTTAACAAATAATTTATAATTATTTATCCTTACTTTTGTATCTCCAATGTAAAAATTATACTCGTCTCCTAATAAACCATATTGTGCTTTTACAACATTTATTCTTTTTGAAATTTCTTTTCCAATATGTAAAGTAGAATCAGACCTGTAGTATGGCAAATATTCTAATGGCATCATATCCATTTGCTCTCCCAAATTAGGAGATTTTGAGAATAATTCTCTTTCAAATGATGTGTCTTCAGGAGTAGGTGGCTAATCTAAATTTTTTGCTGCTACTAGAAGTAATGTATTTATTAAATTTTTATTTTCTTTGCGTACTTGTTCTACTTTTTTACGAATATTTTGTAATTCATCAAATAATGGCAGTTCTTTCTTCTTATTTCTTTCGTATTCTGCTTCATGATTTTTATATCTTTCAATGAGTAATTTAACTTGAGAAACTACCTTTGATTCTTTCATTTATATATACATTTTTTAATTGTATATTAATTTTTTTCTTATAAATGAGTTATAAAATTATTGAGAGTTTTGAAAGACAAACTTTTTCTCCTACTGATCAAACTAGGGGGGAATTTAAATGTTTACAATATTAGAATTGAGTTTGATATTCCTATAGGTGATGGTTTTTTCTTTTCCAAATTATGCTTGTGTTTGTGAACTAATTAGTTTACTAAAGAGAGATAAGGCTGGAGATTAGGCAAAATATGATAAATTAGATAATGTTGATGTTTGTTGTAACTTTTTTCCTTTTCAATTTTCTATAGCATAGATATAAAAACATGGACATATTACTGAGGCTGTTGATAATCTGAGTGTAATATCAACAATTATGAATGCTTTATTAAGACCATTAAGTGAACAAAATTATTTCGAATTTACTGGTGTTGATAATCTGTATCGAGATAAATATGTTTCTAGTAATGTGGCAAATAAAGAAAAAACTTTTTCTAGTGGTAAAACAAATGAAATAATGTATCCACTGAGATATTTGTTTGGTTTTATTTGCAATAACAATGAGATTTATTGGAAAGGCAGTTATAAAATTACTTCTTTTCGTAATTTGACTGATAACAACTGTTTATTTCTTTATGAAACTTTATATAATGAAGATAAAGTTATGCAACATCATCCTGACCACGGTAAAATTGTTATTTAAAAATTAGAAATTATGTGACTTATTGTTGAATATAAACCTAACACAGCCATTACAATGAATGAAAAAATATACAAAAACCCAAAAAAATACTTATTATCTTTTAATTATTGGCAATTTTTTGAAAAAGAAGTTCCTGGTGGATCAACGATTTTTAACTTTGATATAAAAGATCAGTTTAATAATTTACAATTTGATATGCCCGATTTTGTAATTGTAAGTTTTCAACTTAATAGAAGAAATCGTGCTGAACAGCATAAACATGCTTCTGTGTTTGATCATTGTGGTGTAAGGTATTTATGTTAAAAATGGTAAAAATGAAATTTTTCCAAAAGAAAACTGGAATCTAGATATTACAAATGGTGTTTATCTTAAACAGTTTCTTGCTTATATTGATTTTAGAAATTCAAAAACAAAACTACATATTATATGTAGAAATAATGAACTTTATTATAAGCCCACTGTACATTTTGAAGGTAATATTACTTACTATTTATTTAAGTGTTGAGGACCATTATATGTTATTGATTGTTTATGTAGAAAAACAGCTGTAGTTAAAGATAAAACAAATAAAAAAATTAGTGTTGATTTTAATAAAGCTGTTGAAGCTGTTACAATTTGTAATGTTAACTTATGATTATTTGAAAGAATATATTACTGAAGATTATAAATTTTCAAAATAATAATTGGAGGAAGTAAATGATTTTACAGAAACTACAAAGTGTTTCCATACTTTAATACAAATTTTTTAGATGTATAATTGAATTGTATAATCTAATAAAAATCATTTTCGTAAATCTAAATGCGTTTTTCTTTCTCTGAGTAAATTTTTCTTTATAAATAAAAATGGAATCTTATATTTTACCTTGTAGTTGGACTAACGTTTTAAAAGGTGGTGGTGGTGGTGGTGGTTCAAAGCTGCCTTCCTATAGATTAGATAATGCATCTGAGAAAATAAGAGAATTTGTTTACAAATTTCATTCAAATTACAAGACTTCAATTATCACTCTTAGGTAACATTGGCGATAAATATGAACTTCGAGAAATAGGTGAAAATCTAGAGTAAATAGAAGTTTTTAAAAAATTATTAGAGCTTTGAATATAAAACTATTATGAAAAATAAGATATTTCATTTGATTTTTAGCTTATTTTGCTTGTTTTTAGCTTAAAGTTTGTCATGTTTTAATTAACACAAATCTTGAATGTTTATTTTGGAAAAATTTAAAATTTGCTTGATTTTGCTTGTTTTTAGCTTAAATTTGCTGTTTTTTGATTAATACACATCCTGCACTCAATTTTTTGAAAAATTGAAAAATTTGCTTGCAACGAGAATTCTAGAAACTTGAAAAAGTTGCTTGAAAACAATAAAAAGTTGCTTGAATTATGGTTAAATTGCTTGGTTTTTCAGTGATTTAGTGTGCTGTGCTAGGTTCAGCACTATATATCTACTTTCATTTTGTCTCAATAACTACCTACTACAGTGTTCATAATACAGCAGAACTCTTTTGGATGTTTTTCAGGTTAATACTGAAACAGAACATCCAAAAATACATTTCTTGAATAAGTTCATTTGTTGGGAGTTGATAAAAATGAAAAAATTTGTGTTGGTGTAACATCTATTTGTCATATGGTTATGCTGTTCACACTAAAATGAGCACTTTCAAAAGCCATGCTAAAGATCTACTTGAATGCACATTGTGTATTCATCCACCTTATGTGAAATTACCATTGCCATCTGCCTCATAACTTTACTCATTTGTCGGTCAAATAAAACTTGAAATTATTAGGAAAGTAAATATTATTCAAATCTGCTAATTTTTACACTTTGATTAAAAAAAACCAGAAAGCGAAAGTAATAATTTATCACAATTGGTTACCTAACACTTTTTATTCAACGTTAAAGTATAGAATTATTTTCCATCTATCGTTACCAACTTTACTGGGCAAATATCACTTACTGCGCCTATTAAAATATATGCATTCAGGGGCAGTGACTTTTTTTAAGGTTCATTTCTAAAGTGCTCACTTTATCATGAACAGCCTTTACCTGAATTGGTCAAAGTTTTAAGGCTTGAAAATTAACTGACTACCATAGCCAGTATGCCTGACACTGACAACTTGTGATATCCCAGGGCTCCTAGAATAAAACAAACAGCAAAAAAAAAAGTGTCTCGTGTCGATCTGAAGTGTTGAGGTAGTAGAAATATTCTCGCAGAGAAATTTTCACCCTATAATTTAACTTAGTTTATTCCATACGCTGGTCACATGGACAAATTAAAAATGCAATGCACACCTGTACCATTTAGGGGCTCTTCTTTCATGATGTTCTTAAAAAAATGTGGTCATTATTGCACATTACATACTTATTAAGAGAAAATACCTAACATAACACTATGAGAAAGAAACTTAAGTTACATAGTCTATTGTGTTTCCAGAAGGATCAAGATTTGTATTAGATGTCTAGAGAAAGTTTCATAAAATAATTTTTAACTGGAACACCTTTTACCTGCCTTTGTCAGCTCTACAATCTACAATAAAGTGTATGGCCCTAACATGAGTATATATATTTTTATGTTTATACAACATTGCTGATTCAAAACAAATACATTACTGAATAAAATACAGGCTGGTAGCATTTACATTGAAAATATAAAACCACATGTCCTTAGACTAGACCCAATTGTATACAATTTACACATTTTCTCAAACTTTCATCAACAGCACATGTAGTTTGAAACAGTTACTTTGAAAACAGCAAATATTGATCAAAACAAAATTAGTTCGAGATTTCATTTACAACACACGTTGTTTGAAATTGTTACATTGGAAACACCAAAAATTGATTAAAATGAAATTAGTTTGAGCTTTCATTTACAACACCGTGTTTTAAAACAACTATTTTCTGATGATCACCAAAATTGATTAAATGGAATGGAGGGCAGCCACCTAAGCCCATCAAAGCCTCCAAACCTCTAAAATGATTATAAAAACAACAATTAAAATAAATTATGGTGGAAGGCAGTTGTAATGACCCTCTAAAGCTCCTACCATTAACATGTACATATAAAACTAAGACAAACACAATTAAAACAAAAACCCTGGCGAATAAGTTGTGGAAACGCAGAACACATAAAAACTTATTTAACTTGGGCTGCGAATGAAGGGCAATCACGACATGTTAAAACAAGAGGCACAGCAGATGCGAGAACATAATTAAAGCCAAACATAATTTAGAACAGTGGCCTAAACTTAATTTATAAATGGAAAGCAGCTACTACACACCCAAGCAACTATACATACATGCCGCACAAAATTACAAAACCATTGAAACTCTACCACCAAACATGCTGACATCTTCGACTCACAGCTATTTACCCCATTGCTCTGTGTTAATGACTAGCTGTTGTCATAGATTGAGGTCTGGTAGAAATGCAGCGTTATTAAGCAAAGTGAAGCACAGGCTGCCCAGGACAGAACAGGTGGCGTAACTAGGCAGCACAAGGCCTTAAATTAAATCCAGCCACCAATCACAGAAATAGTTGCACACATAGTGGAAGGGGAAAGGCAGGAGAGGGAATGTAAGCGAAACAAAGGAGGGGACTCTGAGCATGAGCAAAGAGTATGCCACCAACAGCAAGTATAGAAGGTGTTCTCAAGAGTAATGAGACTGCACAGATGGCACATATTCTTCTCAAAAAATGTCTGACATTTAAATGTAATTATGAGACATAATAAACATCTTGTATTAACTCTATAACAAGAATTAAAATATTATCATTTTAATAAGATTTCTTATTTAAAAAATCTGCAACTTGTAGTTTTTTAGTAAGAGGCTATCAGTGTACATATTTTGTTGCAGTATGTTTGTGTTTGCATGTTAGTAGTATAAGAATTCATGCAACATTGTCCAATCATATACTGTAATCATCTGTAATAAATGCTGTAATTATATAATGCAAATAGTAATGATGATAGGTTCACTGTTTTCTTGTGCATTAATATAGGGAGGAATATACTTCTTTCAACTAGTCGACCATTTTGCAGCATCAATTTCCATCATGTACCTAGCATTTTTTGAAATAATTGCCATCTCCTGGTTTTATGGAGTGCATCGCCTTGCGAAAAATGTCCACGAGATGACTGGTCGTCAGCCGTCATTGTACTTCAGATTCTGTTGGTGGTTTGCTGCACCAGTTCTTATCATGGTGAGTTTTCAACGTGATATCACAATACCTACTTTGTTATAACATAGAGGGAATGTGGGGTGGTGTAATATATACAGAAGTTAATTCGCTTATGTTTTGCTTCATGTTTAACTCTGACATTTATTGTCTGGGTTTACATTTTAATATTTGTATTAATTTAAAAGCAAATTATTCAGTCATCATACGTTTATTCTGCTATGTAATAAATATGAGTTTAGGTTGTAACCCGTTACATTTGTGTTTACAATTTCTCTGGTATATGTTTATTTAGGCCTATGTTATTTTTGGTAATAACCTTTGTGTTTATTTGTGGTGACATGTGACGGTCTAAGAACACGAACACATCAACACCTCAATATAAGTTGTGTTTTGTTTTTTTTTTTTTTTGCTAGATCAGGCACACAAGTAAGAGAGGTTTACAGACCCTAATGCGGCGGGGTCTGTAAGATCTGGCACTTAGACCTTTATGATGCCCTTATAGAGAGTCAGATGGGTAGGCTGCTGGCTTGGCACAAAGTCGATCTGTGCTATTGCTAATTTGCAACTACTGGGAGTTGCCAGGGCTGCTGGCTTACCTCCCTCCTGCTCCAATTTAGGGTCTCCTGGACTGGCTAGTTGATGGCGATAATATCTGCTGGACGGCTCGTCGGAAAGGCATATCTAGCTGCAGCTGTTGGGCCTCCGGCTCACTGGTGCTGGTTGATGGAACTGAATATGTGCCTTTGATGGGCCTGATGCCTGGTTTCAGTGGTAGACCTGGGCGGAGGACCAGATGTATAGCCCCAAGAAGCTTCACCAGGGGACTAAATGGACGTCTAGGGGGGGGGAGGGAGGGGGAACCTGTGAAGTAAAGCCTTGACAGTTGACGGGTGGCGTGAGCTTGTTTCTGAGGAGTCAAAAAGCTGAAGGCAGGGGCCGATGGTTTAATCAGGGCTGGTTTACCAGACAGGATAGCAGCTTCCCTCCTGTTGCTCCACCTACTACCCCTCCTGTGGATAAACTGCATTTATCAGGGAATTGATGCTACGGTACACTTCCCCAATGGGGTGGCAGGCAACGATAACCCTGGCTAGAGTGTAATTCGGACGGGGGTATGTACTTCCTTGCCAGGCCTGGCACTACCTCTGATGTGTTTGTACGCAATGGAGGTAATGGGTTAGCTGACGAGGAGAATCTAGCCTCTTTGTCGTGTGTATTGCTAGTGGTTGTGGCTCTACCGTACGTGTGCACCAGGTACCTTTATGTGCCTGGTTCACAGTATGGGTGGCCATCTAATGTGTTGTGTTTGCCGACATATGTCCAGTCCTTTTTAAGGGACGGACCGCAGTCCTACACTAGGATCGGCAAATAAGTTTTAATTCCGTGGTTCTCTGCCTCTCAGTTGTGGGGTGTCCCTTAGAGGGGATGACTAAGCACAGTTCACACAAGAAAGAGCAGATGGCGGTTAAACTGGAAATGTGTTTTATTCTCTCTGGAATAAGACATGGTAACCCGTACTCTCCACTGTAACCAATAATCTGATTAAACTCTTTGGAAGGTAAGCAAAGACAGGTGAAGGTGCCTGTTGGCTTGAAGAGCATGGCCTGAAGGACGAAAATAAAAGAGCACAAAGCAACAACTAGGTAGCTGTGATAACAGCTAAACCCTAACTGAAGCTGGGGGTGTCATGAAGGGACTTAGGGGGAAGTATGGGGTGTGGGTTTGGACAGCAAGTGTCAAGTGTTAGGGGAAACAATGACACTTCTGAGGCTGTAGCAGGTGCTGGAGAGGTCTGGCATTGGCAGCTGAAGTTCAACCGATGGTCTCTCGTGAGGAGAGTGGTACAGAGCAAAGAGCCTTGGCACGACTTGTGCCAAGGCTCTTTGAATTCACTGCTGATGTGAATTGCAGATCTACAGCGGTACAGGGATATCTAATGTGCCCTCGGACTTCGTGTAGCTACAATTGGGGGGGGGGGGGGTTCCTCCTTCATGGGCGTAGCTGAACTCTGCTGTCATCTCTTGGAGCGGCTAGAAGCAGGCTTCTTTGCTATGCAGGATTGTGTGGGCTGTGTGAACTCAGGCACAGTTTTTCTGGCGTGGTTTACTAGTATATTTCCATTTCACAGGTTTGATTTGAGGTGTGGCCAATTTAATATATTTGTCTTCCGTGTGCATTATGGTCTTCTAGCATCCACCTTATTACAGGAGATGTAATGTTGACTTGGGTAGCTGCTGTTCAGTGTTGTATCACTTGTAGGTCACGTGGTGCACAAATGATGATATGTAGTTGCAGCAAAAAAGTAGTCTATATACGCATCACGCGTCAGTGGTGATCATGTTCTTGACCAGTTATGTTTTTAATGTATGTGTGCTGTGCATTAAGTAAAATTTCTGTGCACTCCATGTTACGAATAACTTAAAAATTTTAAATTTTTGGTGCTAAAGTTGTTTTTGGAAATTTTTATAAATAGCTTTTTTAAGAATCAACACTGAGAATGGTATACCCGTAATTTTGTCCGCGATTTTGCTTCGATTTTGCGCTGCCACATCTGAAAGTTAGGTAGTTATACGACTCAGAGAAATAGTGCGGGGTCAGGTGATGTGGAACAAGCACAAAATTATTAATTTTGAGTGCCCGCAAATTTGAGAAGAGGCCACATTGTCTTGCATGGGACAGAGACAGTGCCTTTTTCAAGGACCTAATTTGGTTTGAGAGGCCAGTTCTTGTTGACCTTGCACCTTTTCCTATCACAATGGTATCAACCTTTTCATCAAGCTTTGTTAAATTTTGAGATAATGTAAACTGTTGGAGCCAAGTCAGAATTAAGTTTTTGCATGTGAGAATTATGTCATTTAGACATTCAGGAACCCGAATATAGCCATAAAATGAATCTGTAATTCAAATTGAATTATTTTTAACAGTTCTGATTTTAATTTTGTGGAATTTAATGTAACTTTATGCTGTTCATGCATTTCATAGTTATGCTCATTGTCATAATTTCTACGTTGCTTTTGACTAGATTAATTTTTCCTACAATTTCAGTCAAGAAATTCAAGGTTTCTTTCACCCTAAATTCTTAGTCTGAAGCATCACTTGGTATTTTGTTTATATTTCTCTGAGAAACTTAAACTTTTGTTCCTATGTTAAAAGTTTGATTTTATTGGGTTTTTTTTCATTATTTGTTGCAGTTTTTTTTGCATTCTCAGTGTTTGTTTTAGTTGTCATGGTTTGTCAGTGCCCTTTTTGTGAGTGGTGGTGTTGTGGAAAAGGTGCCCAACACTTTTATGTACTTAATTTTCTGGAGTATTGAATACTACTACTTGCATAGCACATAAAGTCAGAAATATTGTCACGTACTGTATTCTCACACACACATTTTCATAATAGTATTGTCACTGTCTATCTTAGGGATGGGTTGATACTACATTTTCTCAATACCAAAACATTCTCATGATACTCAATACTGATACTTTTCTCGATACCAAATTAAAATTGTCATGAAAACAAAACAACTTGGCCAAGAAAATTGCTCATTTTACTAGTGTCGTTGACACACACTACACTGAAACTATATAAAAAAAACCCACATTACACTGGAAACTCGATCCGCGAAGGCTGTTTGGAATGCTTGCGGGATGCTCTGAAATGCTTGCTTCCAACCAAGATAATTATGCTACACATCAAAAAGTTGCTGTTGATATATTGCAAACCGTTGAACCTAGGTAAAATTTTATGGGTGCATTGGAATGCCCGAAGGATGTAGATTAAGTATCGTATGCATACAGAAATTTATGGTATGCTTGGACCATAATTATGGCACAAGAAAATGTGTATAGTCCATTCCCCACTGGAAGCGACTTATGAAAATAC
This sequence comes from Dryococelus australis, assembly GCA_029891345.1. Lineage (NCBI taxonomy): Eukaryota > Metazoa > Arthropoda > Insecta > Phasmatodea > Phasmatidae > Dryococelus > Dryococelus australis. The sequence goes on along the minus strand of CM056995.1, from coordinate 237,919,508 downwards.
GCCTTTGAAAAAACACTCTAGGAATAACATGTCAACCTGTTTTTTTTTTTTTTTCAATAACCTGTATTCCAAAAATATATAACTCTGTGGTTAACTTTAGAGTACTGTATTGTTGAATAAATGAAACTTTACCTTAATATCTTCTATAAATTGTCATTTATTTCTTTTTAAATATGCATTAACAACAGCGAGAGCAGCGACGTGTTGGCAACGACTAGTAAGAAATAGTTCACAGTTAAAATATTATTTTAACCTAGTTTTTTAGTATACTATTTGTAAATTAAACGGTGGCTATTGAAATATTTAGGTAGGCCCGATGGCAACATATCTTATTTTTACAGTTTAAAAATAACAGCGGAAAATATTGTCAGTAGGTCGTAGTGGTACGGTGTTGTTTTATTGAGCGAGAAAGCAACTGAGAGCAACTGTCTACTGGGCGAGGCTTGTCACTCTCTCTTTCTTTGTCTCTTTCACACTCGGGAAGTTTCGCTTCGCTAGTGAGCAACACATTATACATGTTTTCAATTGTAGCATATTTCATACTTATTACAGCAAAATAATGATTTTTGATTTCGTAATTAACAACTGAAAAGTGATTTTAATGTTTGAATACTTATTTTAATATATTTAGATGGCGGGGCAGTTACCAAGTGAAGTTGGAAGGCGTGGCAAGCCATGACATGGCATGTTGCTTTTTTCCAAATGAAGCGTAAATTATTCTTACTCCAAAAAATACTTCAGATTACCACATCACGTTTGTAGACATTGTGTTTTTTAAATCTACCTAGGCAAGTTACGATGTTGTGATAAATCTGTGTTTCCACGGCAGTAATAAATATACTTGTGACGTGTTTTGTTAATCATTGTATCTGTGAAAGGGCATACCTTTGTACTTCGTGGTCAATACGCTGGCCCTGTGTGTGTGCCTGATTTCAAATATTTGATTAGCACTATTTATATGTTTTAACTGTGAACTATTTTTTATGACAAAGTTAATTATTTACATCCACGTCTGTTTAATTATCTCATGGTTGTACCTTTGCCCTAAGGGGTTTGAAACACTGTCGTGTAATGTAATTTGCCACAATCCCAGAAGAAAAATACTAAATACAGCCCGATCAATTTCAATAAACCTAATAAAGAGTAAGTAGCAATACATAGAAATATGAGCAGAATAAAAGTTACCGTAGGCTTATTTGTGAGCATGTTCACAGTTATCTTTTAAGTTTGTATGACAAAAATGGGCAACACGAGTTGTGTGCTTGAATTAATGTGCCTTTTTCGTTTGACTGGTTGTTCTTTCATTTGGATATTTATTCTAACTCAGCAGTTGCTGCAAAATACTAACGTGCGTTACATGTATTGTGTTATGTCGTGGAAAACAAATTTGTTAATGTAAAATATCCTTAAGAACTGTCGTCAATTCAGGCATTTTTAAAACGTCATAAAGCTGATCTAAATAATGTTAGAGACCTAAACTGTGAATATTCGTACGGAATGGTTTTTAGAATATGACAGAATTCTTTGAAAAGCTGTAAACAGTAAACAACACATTTGACATGTATAAAAGTAGAAGTCACATTTCAATGTGTATGTTTAGGTGTAACAAAAGTATACAGACACATGTACACATGCAATGGCATGTAAACATTGATTTTGACAGATGCTGCATAGCAGTCACTTGGAAATGTTTATTTACACTTGGCAGAAGGATACAAAACGGGCCTGCAAGTAGATATTTAGCATGGCTCCGAGAAAGTTGCTTCCAGTGGGGAATGGACTATATTAAATTATTAAATTATGGTATGCTTTTCAAAACTATTATACATATTCAGAAAATTATGGTACACTCGTACCATAATTATGGCACGAGAAAATGGGTGTTAAAATTCAATACTTTTGGATATTCTCATGTGATACTCGATACTATAAAGTATCGAGGGTATCGAGTTTACCATCCCTAGTCTATCTACCAAGAGTGAAGAGCATTTAACAGCTGTGCAGTTAAACACTGAACAGATTTTTGTGATTAAAACCATCAAAAACCATATAGATTTGATATAATTTTCATTAAATTGTACTTTGGAAGTTTGTACACTTCCTTTGATCAAGTTGTAATGAAACAAGAACATATTCACATTATGCAATTTTTTAGAAATCCGTAAGTAAACAGATGACATAATTTTGACAGTATCTGGTGGTAATTCAGGAGCAAATGTTAGGGACACATGGAGAAGATGTATCTTCTGTACACCACCATAAGCCACTGGATTATTGCAGATGTGTTTATTATTTTGTATGCAACACTTGTAATGGATATCATAACTCTTGGATTATTTGTGTGGTGCAGTAATGAATGCTTTTATAATAATGGATGATCTTTAACTACAGGCTGTATGGGTGTTCAGCCTCATCGACTATGAGCCCCCGCAGTATGACAATGGAGACTACAAGTATCCTCTGTGGGCAGAGGCACTTGGCTGGTTCATTGCATCCATGTCACTGATATGCATTCCAGCTTTTGCAATCATTGTTCTCGTCAGGAGTGAAGGAAACACATTAATGGAGGTACTTAGTGCACTACAGTAAACTCTAGATTCTACGACCTTTCATGGTTCCCAGGAAAAGGGTTGTTATTTTGAGAGATCGCTGTTTCAGGGGTCATAGAAACTAGAGTTGATTGTAGTATCGATAAACACATTTAGTATACTAGTCGAGTTCAAAGATTTTAAAATAAGCGTGGGTGTTTCCTTACAGTGGTCTATCCAGGAAGAAAGGGGAGGGAGAGAGATTTGGGCAGCGTTTAAAAGCTGAGATCTTTAATGGTGATGATGTGAAGTAAGGCATAAATGAAGATGCAACAGTGTGCAATAGTGGGGGGGAAATTGAAGTACCCAAATAAAACCCATTGGCCAGCAGTGTTGTCTACTATATTTTCCAAAGATGAAAACCTGGGTTTTACCTTACCAAGAATTGAATCTGTTTACTTTAGGAGGGGGGGGGGGGGGAAGGGAAGGAAAGGGTAGGGGAAAGTCCTGACACCACCACATACACCACACCAACTTGTAAACATGTCTAGGACTCTGCTACAGGAAGTTTTATAGACAGGTTGATGAATAGTAAAACTGAAGAAATTTTTTTAGTCTTAGATTGGCTAATGTAAGGCGTGAGTTGATTACAGTATCTATAGTTTCAGGATGTCATTCTGCATAAAATTTCCCGTGGCAGGTGAATCTAGTAGGGTGAGTACTCTTCTCCAATTTATTCCCACTTCAATGTGGAGGGGCTTCGAGAGGTTCCACCGCTTCGTCTAGGAGTTGTATGATAGGCCCTTGCTGTCCGGTGGGGTAGGTCCGCTTTGCCCGCCGGTCGCGGCGTTTCCCGCCTGCAGAGTGGATTTCTTATCAGCTGATTGTTGCGTAGTGTCCGGTGCTCAGGCTACGTCTCCCTCCCTTGCTCGTCCCCGTCCTGTTGGCTTGTGTGGGCAGTCTTTGTTAAAATGATTTTCTGGACAGAACCAGCATTTCGGAAATTTCGGATGGAGGGTGCTGGCAAGAGAGGGTTTCCTCTTCGCTCGGGTGTCTTGTCTGGTTCCAGAGGTTTGCTGACTCTAGGCCGATACAGTATAGCATGTGCCATAAAGTTCCACTCAGTATCTTTTGCCCTGTCTACTAGCTCATGTACTGTGAGCAGCTTGGGTATCAGTAGCAAATTTCTAAGTTTGGGTAGCAGCATGCGTTTCACATGGTGCACACAGCTCTCTTTGTCTTTTTCCGGGAAAATTCGCTTAAACATCTGAACTTTCCATCTGACAAATATTTCAGCTTCCTCGTCTGCTTCCTCGTCTGCAGTGTGGGTACGGCTATCAAAATCAGTGGTGAGGTTGGCTAGCATTTCTTTGCCAGTGAACTGAGCGGCGAGGCGGCTACTCAGTTGTCCCCACTCAGTGATAAATTCGCCATATTTATTCCACCACTCGAGGGCTTTATCCTTGAGCTTGGTATGCCTACTGCTGAAAGAATGCAATAGGGAGCATGATGGAAAGAAGATTATAGCAGGATCAAGGGAACTTGTAGCAAAAGTGAGCACAGAGAGAGAGAGAGAGAGAGAGAGAGAGAGTGAGAGAGAGAGAGTGAGAGTGATAGTGAGAGAGAGAGAGAGAGAGAGAGCATACCAAGTTGGAATGTCTGATTTATTGGCAAACAAACAATACACACATCCAGTCTGTACCCTTTCCAAGGCCTGAAGGGTCATATCTAGGTTGCCAATGTAGATAAAGCAAGGGATTGTGCAGTTATCTTGGATGTGCGGGGTACGAGGGTGGCCCAAACAAACTGACTGTACTTACTCTCAATGAATGGGGATAGCCTACGCCATAAGAGCTGACATTCTTGCAGGTCAATAAAATCTCTGGCAGAGTGACATAACCTTGAACCCCAGGCCATAGCTGGTACATATACTTTAATCCTGAGACCAGTAAGGGGGCACTGGGAGAGGCAGAAATAGAGACTATGATCACCAGCGGCACAGCATGGATGCGCAGCAGCCACTCCTCAACAGTCAGCAGCAGTAGGGGAGGTAATCCAGCATGCACTCAGCTTACAGGTGGTGGTAGGATGTATGCTCGGCTTACCCTGGCATCAGTGGAACCTGTGACGTGTACGGCCTAATGTCTTTTGTTGGGGGCGGGATGGGACATAGCTGTGGTGGAGGCTAGAGCAAGTAAGTGATGTCACCCACTGCACTTTAATTTAGAACTGTAAAACTGCATCAAATGGATCCCATAATTTAAAATAATTGATAAAAATTGCAGTAGACAGTACTGAATGTGAGTTGCAAGTCCTAGAGACAATACACAACTTTATTTCTTAACACAGACATGCCCACCTGCTCTAAAGTTCACAATTGTTAGGATATAAAACAGCATTTTTTGTTGTTGTTTTGAACATTTTTAAAAATATAATTGGGAGTGGCTGCATTAGAGATAGGAGATTATAATCTTAGAATAAATAGTTTGTCAAACTGTTCTAAGAAGACAAATACTTATTGGCATATGGAAATGGCAAGAGAAGGGAATTGGCCTAAAATATCACTAAGCTTAAAAAAAATGGCGGAATGAATTCTTTAAGAAATACGTCTTAGTTCGTTGTTTTTAGCCATGGAAAACAATCAAGAACTAAGAGAGGAACTTGCAAGGTACCTATTAATAAACTGAATCAGCATCTACTTGGAGTATAAATGAAAAAAATCACCAATGTAATCAGAATCAAACCTACCATGCCATCTAGCATAAGCCTATTATCATATGAACACTCTGTGAAGACATGCATTATTATAATGTTTTTTGTTTTGCAGAATGGAGTGAAGAGGTTTGGGTGGCTCATAACAAAGTCTTGAGAGCCATTGGGGGTGAAATGAGATGGATATGGAGCAGCGCTGTAATGCAATGGTGGGGGAAATGGCAGGATTCACTAGAGAAGTCCCGCCAACCTGTAATTTCGTTTTGTATGATTCTCACATGTGAAAATCCAGGAGTGACCCCACCAGGAAATGAACCCAGTTAGCCGTGGTGGGACACGAGTGCTAAAAGTCTCCTGTTCAGGATTATTATAGTTCTTGTATAAGGCCAATGTGTAAACAAAAGCACATTGTCACAATGGTTTTGCATAACACTAGCGCGTTTGTACACTATGTTGCAGAAACTGTACAACTCTGTGAGGTCACAAATTTATGAGTGCGAACAGTACGAGTCAGACAAGTGCATCCACACCGGTGCACACACAGAAGAACTGAGGGACATGCTGGAGACAAAACTGCCAGCCCCTGCAAGGCCGGTCGGCCTGCCGTGACTAGCAGCAAAACTGCCCTGCATGTGCAGCCACCAGCCACACGAGTCATATCTCTCTCTCTACCTCCACGGCACTAGTTGTAGTGTTGGTCCCTGTGTACCGAGTGTTCAGTCACTCGTCTGGCATCTGCACTGACTGTAGAACTGTGTACTGGATAAAGTCTCTGTTAGGGAGATCATTGTCACATCTCGACACAAGTTTCTTGTCCAACTATATACATACTACTCACATTCATTACCTGATGGTTGGACAATTGTGTTGCGTACATATTGCATTTTGTAAAAATTATCATAGTTAAGGCATAAAAGAAGGATTGAAGGCATATGAAAGTCTGGATTCTGAAAAAAGTTCAACAACAGTTCTTAGCCAGACGTTTTAGCCTGAACACATGGTCACCAATTAATTTGTTATGATATTGAAAGTGAAGCTGTTACTTTCTCTGTCCAAACATTGTGTGTTCATAGATGTTAGTTTGTGAAATTTCGTTACATTCCTTTAAGGCTGAAAATAATTTCTGTTAGTACCGTAAGTTAATTGTGTGGCATTATTAGTTTAATTTACTGCGCTAAACACTTTGGTCAAATAATTTTTGTAGATTTTCTGTAGACACCTCATTAAATTTTTGTTTATTACTCATTCAGAACTCTTGCAATTTACGTATTCACTGTGAACTTCAAAATTGGAAATGAACAGGTAACAAACAAATTAAAATTAATGCCTTTTCTTTTTTACCCAAGTGTTTAAGTTCGATTATGGAATTAAAATTATTTATGTTTATATTTATGTATTTACATCTGTTAGTATTTATAATTTTACATTATACAAACTGCCTTCAGCAGATATGTTAGTAAAAAAAGTACCTTTTAAAACTAATGTCACAAAAAAAAACTAGCTGCATGATTTGAGATGAATATGTATGATTATGGTATGTCTATAAAATCCCAAGACTGCAATGTATGTATCTTTCAAATTATCTATAGTAATGAGCCTGTATGCTCATATTACCTACACTCGATTGTGGAAAATTTTATTGTAGTTATTTGTAGGCAATAAGAGAATAAATAAACCTCGATTTCTATGAAACTATTATTGCCATTTTGTAGTTACGAAAAGAACAAAAACAATGGATGGGGTCATACATTTTTAAAAGCTGTCTTATAAACTAAAGGATAGAAAAAAATTATGATAAATAATACATGAAAAGTACTGGCACCATTAGGCTTAGTGCATTAACCTATACAAAACTTAAAGTAACTGTGATTCCATAAATATAGTCTATTTGCAGTTTCTACACATTTTTGAAACAAACCTATCAAAACTCATCCCATCTATTATGTGTTTGGTTGTTTCTTAAATAAATTGTGTATCACTAGTGTGTTAAGCCTAGTACACACTGGCATCTTTCTTGTACAAGAAAGTGAAAATAACTGTGAAAAAGAAATTGAACACTAAAGTGCCTACTAGCTAGTATACACTGAATTGTGTGATCCATACACACGGCACTATCTGGGGAGCAAGAAAGGGGATGGTTGATGTCTATGTATGATTTGAAAGCAGTTTTTGGGGTTGTGGGGGTAATTTGTGCATTAGCAATAGGAATAGCACCTGCCATAAAAAGAATTAAAGATTTAGTCCACTCGGACATATTTGAAGCACTAAATATATACAAATGTAGAAAATTAAAAATCACTCACAGAAAAAAGACAAACCTCTATTTTTTTTAATTCATACACATAATTATTGATGACATTTTATCGTATTGAAAACTTGAACATATCTGCATATTGCCAGCATCAACAAAATATATGTTTTGTTTAAATTCGACTTGTACAAGATGGCGAAAAATAGGATTGTACCTATATGGTACTAGCTAGTATACAAGCTCTTGTGTGCTACTAACTAGCATACTTGGCGGCCATTCACACAATGCAAGTCGAGGTGTACAAGAACTTGCTTACTTTCATGTACAAGAAAGATGCCCGTGTGTACTAGGCTTTATACTTGTGTTAACGTAAATGCACCTTATTTTTGGTTAAATTAAAGTTTCACGTATATTTGATCTATAAATTATAATATTTAAATTCTAAGTGAAATGAATAAAAACAGGGAGAAAATAGGTGTGTTGGTAATGCATATTAATAAATAGTTCTTATGCAAACATGTATTACAGTGAGTGTGTACAAATGCGGTGTGCTATCCCTTTGCGTTAATTTTACACTTGGTTAAGCTTTATTTACATGAGGCAGAGGAATATCCTAGAAGTAGATCTTTAGCAGGGCTTCAGGAAAGTGTGAAGTAATTGTGAATAGCCTATACCAGAACAGTACTTTACGTGATCCCTCATCAGAGTGTTTATGTGAGGTTTATGACTCAACAAAAATAATAATTTTATGAAAAGGTAATCTGAAAGCATAGCTTCTAAATATTCCTTTTAGCTTGAAATACAAACGGATATATCACTAATGCAGTGTAACAAAACTACTCATAATGCATGTTAAGACGAGTGGGTTAAATTTGGTGCCAGTGATGCTTCCCCATTTCATATAGAGTAATATTTGGAAGGTAGTACATGAGTACACACAGTCCTGTCTTTCGTACATTTGACTCATATGGTCAAACCTCGATGGTACAGACACGCATGGTTCCCCAGATTTTGTCTTTATGACAAAGTTATCTGTATGAACCAAAACTGCCAAATTTAGACCCAAGTGGCTGCCCCCCTCCCCCGACTTTCCCAAACATGAAAATTGCAACCAAATAGCATATTTTGTTAACTGGGTACATGAAGTCATGTTCACATATCTCCGATGGAAAAATTGTATGTTTTTATTGATGAAATGGAAATTTATGTAATTAGGTAATGTATTCTGATTCCGAGTAAAATGATACCAGAGTTATGTATTAAAGACTTCTGAATTATTAAAAATAATGAAAAAGCCAAAAGTCACACATCATATTTACTAGTGTATGGCGTGCACTCGTATAGTGCGCACAATGATTTTTGCAACAAGTTCCAGGGAAAAAACACTTTTTAAATAAAATTTCACCAAAAATTTGTGGCGCCCTGTTAGTAAGTGTGGAACAAATTATTATTTTTTTGCATTGATGTGTGGTGATTGTGATATGTTTGGATAATACTTTAATTAAATAACTTGGGTGCAAAAAGTCAAAATAAAAAAAAATCCGAAACCCTATTGCTCCTACTACTCAACACTTCGCCTTCGTTTTTCCTCCTTTAGCTACCGGCTGTAATTATTTTGCCTGCTAGAATGTCACACTACCCTTCTCTAAAATAAAACTGTCCTTGTCCCTTCTTCCCCCTCCCCCCCAAAGTAGGTTCGCGGGGTTGCGACCTACACATAACTGATCGGTCGCTGAGAGAGAGAAGAAAGAGGAGTGATGTAAGAGTGAGAGATGAGACAACAGACAGTCTGCCACTTCCCCCAACATCCCCGCACAATTTATGACTACCACTCCCCCTTCGTCTCCCCCCCTGTTAAATGGGCACCCCAGAAATGTTTACCCTTTTTTTTTATAGGAAAAAAGGGCTCGCTGTACCTGAGTAACTACGGTATATGTAACAAAAAACAGCTCTGATATGGCCAGTGTTCACATTCCCCGCTAGTAAATAAGACATTTAAAAAATAGTTTACATTGATTAAATATAAATTAAGTTAATAGCATGATGTGTTTTGAGCAAAACTGTAACCCAGCTATGCAAAAAAAAAGACAACTGAGTGAGTTTAAATTAACGAAAGAGCAGACATAATGTCGTGCATACAGTGGCGATACAGTCAGTGTTTTACATTTATCACAAGGAAATTATACATGTAACTATATTGTTTTCATTGATTAAATATAAATTAATTTAATAGGGTGATATATTCTGTGTAAAACAGTAACTCAGTTATGCAGAAAAGACAATAGAGCTAGCTGAAATTAACGAAAAAGTAGATGGCATTGCCACGTATATGCCCAACAAAAATAGTGGCAATACGGCCCGCGTTAACATTTCCCGTGAGGAAATGGAATGTTTACGTTAATAAAATAATATTTTAACACACAGAAACTTTCTCTTCTAAACTATGTATATATCAAGCAGATGTAAAAATATATTTAATAAGATAAAAACCAATGCTGTTACAATCTCGAATAAAACGTTGCATCAGTAGCAAACTATATTTTTAATAATATTATCACAGAAAAATAAAAGCTCCGTGTATTAAAGGTAAAGATATTTTAATCGTTAAACATGTTGTGAATAAAATGTGATACACGCAGACTGGTTTAGAATAATATTTCCATGTAAAAAGAGTGGCTTTAATGTGTAGTAGGCCTACTAACGCAATATCTGTTCAAACATTACAAGATGTAAATAAATCAAACACAAGACATTACCACTTACCATTTGTTATATTATACATTTTTTCTTATGTTCCTACAGTTTGATATTAATAAAGTTAGGTGCTAAAGTAAGTTTTATTGCCACTGGGAAAAAATACAATGCATTAAGACAGAGTACACTTTTTTCTTTAGCTTTGGTTAACACACAGCAGTGGAATTACGTATTTTCTGCCTATAATGACATGTAAAATGAAGGAATATATCACTTGGAAACACTTGTGAACTATAGACAGTTTCTCTGCAAATTTTTTTAAAAATGTCAGTGGCATTATTAAATCAAGCATTTTCCTTTTAATGATATATGGAAGGGAGGGAGAAGTCCTTCCTCTTGCTTCCATTTGTCAGAATCGCAACCAAAAAAAATGTGTCCAAAAGAAAAAAAAAAGCCTAGGTCAACAACTGTAGCAAAATAAATATTTAAAAAAATGTGTCAAAAATGGAAATCCAAATCATAGTCAGTGAAGAAAAGCTAAAAAATACACTTGCTAAACAGTAGACAGTAAAAAACGTAAGTAACAACATGCGAACTTCTCACAAATAGTATTAACAGGACCAAGATGAGCTGAACAGGCAAGCTGAGGTAAAAAAAAAATAAAGGAAGGGTAAAGGCGTAGTTCTGTTTTTTTGCTGCGTACTGCACACATCAGTGTTGACATTGGCTGGTGCTGTGGCCAGGCCCCTGAGCAATGCGTGCTGTGGGCCCCTCTACTCCCTCCTCTCCAAAAATTTACCATTTACAACAAAAATAGTCGTCATCCATTCAAAAAATGTTAATAAGTTTTGAGTGTCGAGATTACATTTTTATGTAATACGTCATTTTATAAATTAACATTTACAAGTCGGCCCAGCCCGGGCCCCCTGGGGACTCTGGCCCCTGAGCATTGCACCCCCTTGCCACCCTCTTGGCGGGCCTGGCTGCTGCCACAGGGCGGGGTATGGAATGAGCCGTGCTGCGCATATGGATCTCTGCAGACAAGTACAGCACGAGAAAGAGAGCTGCACTAGTGGAGGTGGTGGTGTAGAACAGCTTTTGGGTCAATGACCTTGCTCGTGTGCTGTGCGCTAGTGACTGTAAATTTCAATGAATAGTTCAAAAATTATATGATTGGAAAAAGCTTTAATTTGTATTAAAGAAATGTAAGTCCATCAGAAATGTTATATTTCTTAATTTGTTGAAGAATTAAAGAATTAAGAGTACCATTGGCTTAATAAATGTAAATAGTAACTGTTTTTGTTTTTATTTTATTAATTTTTCCTGATTTTCTGTTGTAATATTTTCTGATATACTGAATCTAAGAGTTTATATTTGTACTCTTGTAACATACCGTAACTAAATTTTGATGATGTGCACATGCATGCATTCTTTACTCAAAACTGAGTACAGCTGTCACTGGTTTAGCACAACTATTTCCATGCCAGTCATAATCTGTGGTGTAAGTGAAAATTTACAATTGTAGTGATCATATATGGGGGAATATTAACTAATAACTTTTTAATGTAAACATACATATGCAGTGGAAACTCTATCCATCGAATTTCAAGGGACAGACATAAAAATTCTGTAGATGCGGACAATCTATAGATATGGACTAGGCGTATTAGTCAACCAAAAAAACCCAACATCATTAAACTTTATGTTGAACTCATTGATAGGCATAATGTTAAGGTATTTGTCAAGTTTAACTAAAATAAAACAATGTAAATGGGAATACATATTACAGAAAACATTCATAATACAGTAGAACCTTGTTATAAAGTTCTCAAGGGAACCAAGAACACAATCACTGCTCTAATATTTTCCAGTATTCACTCTCAAACTTATTAAAAACCGTATTTAAACACCTCTTTTGAAACCATGTGCACAGAAAAAGCTGCCGACTTAGCGGAAGTATTATCCATAGCGCAACTAACAACAGTTGCAGTTACTAGATAAGAAATAAAAATGTCTTGAATATTGTGATTAATGAAGTGTAGTGAATAGGGTTTCCTTAATTTTGCGTTGCCTTTTTATAACCTTCCGGGCATATTTATTACAGTTACATTTATACATAATGCATTCGTAATTTTCATGAAAATAATATTCAAGTGAAATATTGGCAGTGCTGTTGGCAACATCATATTGCAAATATCTCAAAAATATGGCACCACTGGTTCTGTCATTGCTGGTCATTTCCAATATGGCTGCCACCATAAACATTGCAGTTGTATGCTGAACGTCTTATAAAATTCTACAGTACATATTTAATTGTACTTATGTATTGTATTTCCACATTTTTTTCAGTTTTATTTACATTTTTGTATTTCATGCTCTCTAAATACATGATGTGTATGCTGAGACATCTATTGTAATTTATTATTTTTTGTTAAGAGGAAAGTGCGACATTGCGACTAAATCAACAGGTTATTTTGGAAATGGTAAATTACATAAATATTATTAAATGGCAAATGCAGGGTAGTGAGACATAAGCAAAAACAATGTGTGTAAAAAATTTATTTTATTTCAGTTATCTATTAGTGTTACTTGTGCATGTGTACATAATGTACTGTATACTGAGTTTGTGTGCCTTGGTGAGTACGGGTGATGCTTATATTTTTTTGTTAATACTTCGTTATTTAATGATCGGAGCAAGTAATTTTCGGTGATGGTACAGAAATTTTTGTTTGATCGATGCGGTAAAAATTAAATTTTGAGTTCGGCAAAAACACACTTCTTTTAGTAGTATTAACACAGAAATTTTGTCGGACCACAGATTAAAGACCACAGCATACTTGTGTAAAAAAAACTATAGGCCCTAGTCCTCTGCATGGAAAGGGATGCTTCCTAAGCATCTGCTGTTGCAGCAATGGTCCAAGGCATTTGGTGTGTTTTCTGTGGCACATCCGAAGGGTGGTATTCTTAAACATTCTGCTTACTGTCTTGCAAATTCCTCACAAATAAGAGGGGGCTGTCTTGACGCATGAGTGGGTAAAAAAGGGTGCTGCATCTGTGAGAAATATCAAGCAACCAAGATAAAATCACCAATGATGGCACGAGATTCCAAAACTACATTTCGAGAAGATATCCGCGGACATACTAGAGAGTAGTGGCAGGAATTACCTGAATGTTATCGACCTATACTCAATGGCTTGAAATCACACCAATAAGGCAGAAAACTGCAGAAACGGTATTTGAGAAACTAAAGTATGTACAGTAGAACCTCTCTATTACGAACCCTCATGGTTCCCAGGAATAGGGTCATAATAAAAAATTTGGAAAATTTTGGGTCGATTTTGAAAACTTGTCATTTTTTGCATTAAGTTCATGTTCAATTATCTCTAGTGCATTAAAAAAACACTTTTTTAATTAACTATAAATACGTATGTATATTTTAATGGCTGCACGTCTCCTAATTAATTTGATAACCAAGAAAGGCGTATTGGACCACCCCTTGTCGTAAAAAAGAAGGCCTAAACACAGTATGACATAGTGACATAGCCATTGAAAGTGTATGAAAAGATTACTATATTATTAAAATATAACTAAACACTGTTGGAGATGCCTTATGTTTGAAACAAAATACAGAACTTTATTTATTGATAATATATATGAAGATACATCGAACCACTCGTGTGCTGGGGCTAGCAGCGAACACATTGCAGTGTACACGTAGCTGGGTGAGCACCTAGATCCTCGGGGCTGGGCAGCTATCGGTCGGTCGCTACAAGCTGGCGGGCGCCGGCCAGCCGCCTGTCGCTCGCTACAAGATTATTCTGGCAGGCGGGAGCCAGCCGGCCGCCACCAGTGCCAGTGTTACAGGACCGGTTTGTTTCGTAACAGCGGCCCAGTGTTGATAAAACATGATGATAGATGTGATTCACGTCAATGTGTTGAATTTATACTAAATGTAGGCGGCGTGTTGGCCTCTGCACTGGCACGATGAGGCCTGGCAATGTTTACGGGAATATAAACATTTAGTGCGGTCTACTTGAAATATTAATTATCTCGAATTTTTCATAAAAAACTTCTGACGTGACCTATACACGCACAGCCTAGCTCGCCAAAATATGGTACCGGTAACATAAGAATACATTTTATTTGCACACACTTACGTACCTTTATTCACTTTAAACATTAAATTGACTTCACAAGAAAAAAACAATTGTCCACCATAAAAAATTAGCATACTACATACGCATGGGCGCACATAAACTTAAAAATAATCATTAAAAAAAGGGCATTGAATTAAATTTGAAGTTATCATACATACACTGATTAAGAAACTCGTCTGTAATGTGCTGCTGTTTTTTCCACAAAAGGAGGGATAATTGAAGCGAAAAAAGACAGGAAGGGTAAGGTATAGGTGGCGGCATGTACTAGGACAAAGAATCCTCACTGACCCAGCCTGCAGCTCCCACCCCCCTCCCCACGCCACATCATTAATGGACAATAAACCAGTGTCCCCTTATGGCATGAAGTAATTTATTTCTTTGCGCTACTTGGAACAAATGTCAAAGTCTATGATGGCAGCTTGAGAAATGCAGGACCACTAACATCAGTAAAGGCTAGTCTTCCATAGACTGAAAACCGTGGATAATAGAAACTAGTACCGCAGTTGGAGAAAAGGTCTACAAAAATTAATCTGCATATAACTGAAACAGCGGTTCAAGATACCGTGGTTGGCTAGGAATTACTGTATCTATTTTTATACATGCCTCAAATTTTCGACCTAAACTTTTCACGGTTCCTCGGGATTGGGTCATACTTGAGAGGTGGTCGCAATAAATGGGATCGTAATGGAGGGGTTTTATTGTATTCTGCACCCATAGCATACCAAGAGTAATAAGAGCAGACAATATGCCATTCTCGTCCCAGGTGTTCTCACGGTTTGCACAATCATATGAAATCGAAATGCGAACATGTAGCTCATACTATCACAGAAGCCACATTCTACTAGAAAACGGCTGTCATATAGCAGAAATGATTCTAAAGAAAAGTAATGAGCAGTAGAAGGACTTAAGATACCTACTGAGGTGTACAGAAACACACCCTTGTCAAATGTGAACGTATCCCAGTGCCAACTCCTGATGAGCAGACAAATAAGAACTTTACTACTCACAGTGATGAATCAACCCCTACAACCCATAGTACAAAAGATGCACACAAAAGGATGTTGGAGAATCAGGAGCGATGCAAGAAACAGTATGACAAGTCAGCCCTGAAGAGAGCAAGCAAGTTCAAGACAGGAGACAGGGTGGTTGTGAAAACAAGCAAGCATGAGAACTGGCAACCAGCTACATTTGTAAGGAAACACGAAGCCTCCAAGGTCCTACATAATAAGGAATGCAAGGGGCAAGATACTGAGGTGCAACGAAACCCATATTAAGAATCCAGGAGCACAGGAGACAATACTGCTCCAGATACATCAACATACCAGAGATCAGAGAACACTTACAAAACACACTCAGATAACAGGAAACACAGCCATGGGGAACCGGGGAAACTGTGAAGCAAATAGAGAATGGATTCAGGGCTTTGAAGATTTTACCCACTTGAGGTGTAACAATGACGTGAAGGGACATACACATTCAGTTTGTTGAGGGGGGGGGGGGGGGGGAGAGAGAGAGTACAGATACCAGTGACAGCACAGAGATTGACTGTCAGATTGAAGTACAATAACAGTGCTAAATCAGTAACAGGGTCAGGGTGTGCAATAAACACTCCCAAAAAATGAATCTGTAACACGAGATATTAATGGGTGTCTGAAAGGGGGACATCATGTAGTGAGTAGTACATGATGTGTAGGTTGGTAAGACCGTATTGCGTCGGGTCAGGCTGATGCGTAATATGACTGTAAACATGTACGATGTTAAGATGAGGCAAAAGTTTTATTAGAACTTTCACAGGTACTATATTCTGCAAACTTGGAAGCGCTCTTAAACACAATGCAAATAGCTTGTGTGCATTTGCTGTCATGTTTAATCTGACATAATTAGAGGCAGTTTTTGTAGTAAATCACGATAAAACGAAATAACACCGAAATACAAGTTAAAATGTGAAATAACACGAAATACAGAGAAATGGGCAATATTTCATGAAATTAGCTTTCTCCACAAGAAATAAACTCTTCTCTCATGTTAGGCCTTATTCAAAATGTGCAGTCCATGTATTCTAAGTGTTGTTTGTAAACTCTGCTAGTTTAGTTGTGGAATAAAGAAACACTGGGGAAACGATCTTCTTGTCCAATAATATCAATACACCAAACCTAATGGGAAGGTAACAACTGATTTAATTAGTTAAGTAACTAAATTTTGTAAATGACCAAACATAATTGTAATTAAATTTTGTAGGCCTATACACCAGTACTTTACACAACATGAAACAATCTGACTGTACAGGTAATCATGGACAATAATGATATATTTGTGTTTGCATGTGTTGTATCAGTACTGTCACTTGCTTATTTGGCATGGAAAAGACAAGTCAGGAGTTCAAGAAGGCGGTACTGAATACACCCTGACAGCAAGAATTCTGTCCTCAAAGAGGGTGACTATTTCACTCTCTTTACAAGAATGAAAGAGAACAGCCATGACAGATTCCGAGAATACACTCGGATGGAGGTGTGGCAATGGGATTACCTACTGCAGCTGCTGAAACCACATCTGTCAAAATCTTCCTTTCTTCGGGCCATTAGAGAGATTGGCCATTACTATCAGGTACTTCACACACTAAAACATTATGCTTATAATAAGACAATAAATATTACTACCATTTTTAAAGATAATTACTGGACACTTTGTTAATATTTGTAATTTATGCCCTACCAGGTTCCTTGCACATGGTGGGAGTAAAAAGATAATTGGATGGAGCTTTCGGCGTGGCTACTCTACCGTGCAAAAAGTAATAGAAGAAACCTGCGAAACGATAAGGAGAGTTTTACGTGAAAAATGTCAAGACTCCAAACAGAGAAGGCTGGAAGAAAATCGCCGAGGAGTTCTGGAACCTCTGGAATTTTCCGAACTACTTTGGTGCTGTTGATGGAAAACACATTGACATTCAAGCCCAGAAAACAGTGGGAGTGAATATTTTAATTGTAAGAGTAGGAACAGTACTGTGCTGATGGCCCTGTGTGATGCCAGATACAAATTTACCTGGGTGGACATTGGAGCATATGGTCAGTAATATATAAGTAGTGTACAAATATATACATCTTCAAAAAGTTTCCATTTCATTCCATATCATCATAATCATTATTACCAGTGAAATTATCATGGCTTTTGAGTTGTAGGCATGCCTTTGTGGTTACAGTAACTAATTGCTATACATTGTGTGTGTGTTTTTTAACAGTGACACCTAACTAAATATAATTTATAATTATAAGTAGTTGTGATTTTGCTATTTTTTGGTCTCCAACAATTGGAAATTTGTTTTTATTGCAGTGTCTTGCAATGATTCTAGTATTTTTCTGGAGTCCAGCTTTGGGACTGCACTTAGCAATGAAGATCTCAATCTGCCTCCGAACAGGCCACTGCCTAATACAAACATGGAAATGCCATTTTGGTGTGTTGCTGACCAAGCATTTCATTTGTCACTACATGTTATGAGGCCTTATGCTGGACACAACTTACCTGACCGCAACAGAATTCTCAATTACATACTCTACAGAGCTAGGCGTGTGATTGAAAATACCTGTGGGATTTTGACAAGGTGGTGTGCATTGCGATCTCAGTTGCATGCAGATTAGTTCATGGCGGAGAATAATGTCAAGGCAGTAATTTGCCTCCACAATTTTGTTATGGAAAGTAGTCTGACGAACAGACATCTGTACTGCTTAGCAACATGTGTTGACAGCAAGGTAAATGGTGCAATCAACCTGGGGAATGGCGTCAACATATTGAAGCGACATCTCTTCAAGATCTGTGAAGGATTGGTGCCAACAACTCGGCTAGAGCTGCCATTACAATACGGAATGCAGTATACAACTATCTTAACGGTCAAGAAGGGGAAGTTGTTTGGCAGTATGACACCATTAATCAGGGCTGGAAATTAATGTATTTTAATTTAATTAAACAGGACTTACGGAAAAAATTGTAGCTAAC